>CAUYRT010045050.1:0-54318 GCA_963574885.1 Lepilemur ruficaudatus | reverse complement strand
TGACTCTTTTTTGGACCCCCGGCCATTTTGTATTTTTTTTTTTTTTTTTTTTTTTTTTTTTTTTTGAGATAGAGTTTCTCTCTGTTGCCAGGCAAGAGTGCAGTGGCAACATCATAGCTCACTGCAATCTCAAACTCCTGGGCTAAAGGGATCCTTCTGCCTCAGCCTCCCAAGTAGCTGGGACAACAGGTGTGCACCACCACACCCAGTGAGTTTTTTTAATTTTTTGTAGAGATGGGGGTCATGCTCTTTCCCAGGTTGATCTTGAACCTGGCTTCAAGTGGTCCTCCTGCCTCGTCCTCCAGAGTGCTGGGATTATGGACTTGAGCCACCACACCTGGCCCCAGTCATTTTTACTGTGATTTCCAGTTGAGGGAAAGTCTACTCACTTTGGGAATAGATGAGAGCTTAAAGATGAACTTGCAGTGAAAGCATAAACTTCAAACCTTCTGTTAGAGCCCTCAGACCTCAACTGGTGTTGAGTTGCTTCTGCCTCAGAATCAGGAATTCCTGGTTGTGTCTTTGTTTAGACTTCAGTTGTTAAAAGGTTCTTCTTAACGCTAGCCTGGTTGTTAAATGCTTTAATTTCGTCAAGTGAAGAAACCCAGGTGTAGCTGTGATAGCTGGGTTGCTGTGGACGTGGTCCAGTTGAAGAACAGTCTCACAGTGTGGTGGTCAGAAAGGCGGTGCTGTGCTGGAGGGGATACTCCTGTGGGAGCCCACTACCATCCTTGCTTCTGTTAGGTGCAGAATCACTTACAGCCCCAGACATCGGCCCTGTTTTCAGTTTGTGTTCACATGCCCTAGTGTGAATTATGAATATAAAACACCTAAGTACTGGTTTTGATTCAAAATTAAGGTGAGTTTCTGTTGCTGAGTGAAAAGCTAACTTTGAGGGTAGGCTCTTGGTCTGGGAGACCTGGTAGCGAGCGCTATTGCCATTCTTGTGTGGGGACTAAGTAAGGGCCAGAAATTTTTGCAAATTCACTCTGTATAAGAATATTAAGTGAAGGAAAAAAAATTTTTCCTAATGTCATTTTCTTTTAAACTATTTTATCTGATTAGGATGAAATCAGTAGAAGCTATTTGTAATGTCAAGATCTCCTACATCTATACAAGGAAAGCAGTTCTGAACCTATTTCTCTGGATTTTTATACCCAGCTACTTGTCCTATCCTTGAAATACAAGAGGAAATTCTAGCTGCATTCATAATCTAGAACACCACGTCTCTGTTTCACTTTTATTTTTTAGGCTTAATTAAGGGTATAATTTCTATCATTCCTTGCAAATACTGTTACAGTTATCCTATTTGTGGTCCTGTTTTTTACTTCTTGAAAATCTTCTATTGTCTAAACCATGGGGAAAATTAGAAGGTTTTTAAATTTTCCAACCAAAAGTATCTTTCTGAGGAAACATCCCAGTTTCGAGGTCTTCTGTTTATTACTTGGCCTCCTGGGAGAATTACAATCTGGCCTACCAAGAACGTGCTTGTGTGTACATTTTCTGCCTTGGTCACATGGAAAAATGAGGAGGAACTATTTAGTATCTGTTCTTCTAGAAACGGTTTTTCTAGGAACACAAAGTTAGAACCAAGTAGGAAGAGAACAGAAAAAAAAAATTGACCTGGCTGGATGTTTCACCTCTTTAAACCTTGTGGTCGTTAGCTTTTGAGGGAGGTTAGATGAGTGGCAATACCTAACGTTAGCAGTTGATAGAAGCAGGGTTTACATACATGTATATGTATTTGTGATGTATGTCTATTTTCTCTTTAATCCTCAGCCGTCTTTAGGTAGTGCGATTTCCATTTTACAAATGAAGAAACTGAAGTAGAAAGATGCCCAGGGTCGCACAGCTCCTTGAATAGCCAAGCCCAGGATTCTGAAGGCAGTCTTAAACCAGAAGTTACGTTTTTGGTCACTGTGTATGTAACAAAGAGTGTACGCTGTACTCATAGTATGTTGAAGTTCCTTTAGATTGAAGGAAATATTCCACATCTATTTGGGGTGCGTGCTAGGTGCCAGCGTGACCACGTGTTTGGGAAGTCAACTGTTAAGGTGCTTACATTCTAATAGTAAGGGGACAGACTAGCAAATTCTATGAAGAAAACCAAAGCAGGATAAGGAAATCAAATGTGGCAAGTTCCATTTTAGTTAGGGGGCTCAGGCAAGGCAGAAACATAAATGAAGGGAGAGAACAAGTTGAGGCCATTAATTGGGGCAGAAGAGCTGTAAGGAGTGCAGGGGACTTGAAGCAGTTGTGTTAACATTCATTCCGTTCAGCAGGCTTGTGTTTAATGGTCCTTTGCAAGACTTTCCTGGAAGAACTGTGACAGTGCATAACAATTGTTTAATGCTTAATTTTTTTCTGCAGGACTTTTTATCTAGTAATCTATCTTGGTGATGTCGCCTTAAGGTGCATATTTTTTTTTTATTTTATAGAAGTAAGAATTAAGACATTGACTCAGGCATACCTAAAAGTAAATACAGTAGATTGACGAATCTCCATATGGTACCCATCACTCAGCTTCTACTGTTAATCAACATTTACCAACCTTTCTTTCCCCCTCCTCTTTTTTTTTTTTCTTTCCCTCTGGAATATTTTGTTTTCTTAATTATATCTTAAAATTTCAAACTGTTAACAAGAACAGTTTGTTTAACTGCTTTTCACCTAGGTCACTAGTTGTTAGAATTTGCCATATTTTGTCTTTTTAAAAATCTGTACGATTTGAGCATTCCAGATATCTGGACGTACTGTTTTTAGCAGTAGGGCCTTTTTTCTAGTCCCAACATAGCCATTACACTCAAAATTGACATTGATATGATACTATTACAGATTTTTCAATTTATATTGAAATTTTCAGTTATTCCAGTAATATTTTTCTAATCCAGTATTCAATCAAGTATCATGCATTTAGTTGTTTAGTCTCCTTGAACCAGTACTAAAGTACTAAGGCCTTTGTCGTTAATGACAGTGGCACTTGGAGGAATCCAAGGCCCAGTGTTCTGCAGAATCCCTCACTGTGGATTTGTCTGTAGTTGCTTTCTCGTGATTAGAGATAGGTTAAGCCTTGTTGGCAGGAAGAGTCCACAGGGATGTCAGTGCATCATATCAGGAGGCATGCCAGTTTGTCTCATTGTTGGGGATGTTAAGCAGTCATTTGGTTTAGGTGACATCCACCAGATTGCTCTGTCTTAAGTGTACCTTTTTTATAGTAAGTGATCAATGGAGTAACAAACCTGAGACCGAGTATTTTCTTCAGTCGTCCACTGATTTAGCACCTGTTGGTGATTGTGAATCAGTTATGCTGGAGTACTTAAAACAAACACAGGTACATCATTTAACCTGTAAATATTTAGTATGTGTTTAAAAGATAAGGACTTTTTAAGAATGACCATAGTTCCTTGATCACACCTAACTACAATTCCTTAACATTCGATGTTCAAGTTCCCTGATTTGTCTCAAATGTCTCTCTTTAGTTGTCTCTATTGTCTTGCTTGACTGACTCCAAACAAGGTCCACAGGTTATGTGCACTTAATGGCCTCTAAGTCTCTTACTCTGTAACAGCTTCCCCTCTGTCTGGATGTGGCTGATCACTTCCTGTTCTTTATGTATTCTTCTAGGTATTTTCTGTAGACCGACAGGTAGAAATTTGATTCAGGTTTTGTTTTATTTTGCAAGAATATTATACTTAGGCCTCCTGGGTTGTAGCATCACATCAAAAGACACGTTAGCCTTTAGAGATGAGATTAATTCTTGGTGAACAGAAGTCAGCCTCATCCATCCATTTTAAAGTCCTCCATCAGCCTTTCACCAGAGGATTTTATCAATAGCACCCCTTGGAATCATTGCCTAGGTGCATTACTGTGTTAGGAGTTAGTAGTGGTGATTTTCTCATTGTATCATTCCTTCTGTATCAGTTAGCTGGAGTTTTTTCAGACTTGTGTTTATTTCTAGTTTTTTGAGTATGTCTTCCTGAAAAGTTTATAAAAGGATGCGTTCCTCATCTTTTCTTCAGAGAGGATGTCCCTGAGCTCCCTTAGTGGTCCTCTCAAGTGACTTCAATTTTCTTATCTGTAAATTGGGTATAATTATGCCTGCCTCTTGGGTATTTTGGGAGAATTAGATGAGCTTGAACATGTGGTGTAAAAATAGTGCTTATTGCTTGTTTGGTAAATGCTAGTTACTAAAGCAACTTTTTCGGTTTGGTGGGAACGTTGAACTCCAATGTAATGGAGAGGTGGAAAAGGGAGCAGTTCTTCATGGGCTGACAGCAGCGTGCTTGGGTGTGTGCAGTGAGCTGAAGGGACGTGCCACTTGCCCACACCGACCTACCCTTTTGACCACGTGGAAACAGTCACCAGATAAACACATGCATGGGGAAGGTCTGCACACTAGGAAGAGGATGTCGACAATCGCAGCAGTAAAAACCTGGAACACATTCCAAGATGGAACTAGTACAATGAAGGGAAGTGGGCTGCTCTTAGGGTAGGTAGGTAGGGGGAGATGGTGGCCCCAGATACAGGTTGTTTCTGCGTCATGGCCCACTGAGATTTTTATCTGAACAAAGGGCATTTTTGCCTAGTTTGATTTGCCTTGACCTTCAACACATCCTCAGAGCTGTTTGAGACTGCTGGTGGGGGTGCCCTTTGCTGCCTTGGCCTTTTTAATCTGCCATCTCTTATTGCTTTAAAAAAACACTTGATGGTTGTGTAGGATATTAGAAGTTAGCAGTTTTGAAGATGAGGTACTTAGTTCATATTTGTTTTGTTGTTTAGCAAACATTTCACACTTGCAATGTGCAAGATTGGTGTTCTAGACACTGAGACCTCATCAGTGAACAACACAGACAAGAACCTCTGCCCTCTTGGAGTTTATATCCTGGTAGTGAGGAAAAAGAAACATAAATAACTGTTATAGTATAGAAGCTATTGAGCACTGTGGAAAAAAATAAAGCAGGCTATGGCTTGAGATGGTCAGGGAAGTTACTTGTGAGCAAAGACATAAAAAGGGAGAAGGGGGGCAAGTCTTAAGGAGATTGGGGGTGAACATTGTTGCTTCCACAGGGAAGAGCCAGCCCTGGAGGCTTGTCTGGTCTGTTGTGATTGAGGGGTGACTGCTTGCTGTGCTAATGCCCTGTAGTGGGCCAAGGGCAGAAGCATGGAGACAAGAGGCCAAGACAGTTAATCTGGATGAGATGGATGATGATTTGAACCAGGATGCTAGCAGTTGACATGATAAGTGGTCTGATTCTGGATATATTGAAAAGGTAGACCCGATAGACTTTGCTTCTGGATGGACTGCACGTGGGTTGAAGAAGAAAGTGAGGTAGCAGCCAGGGGTGACTGATTCTGGCCTGAGCAGTATCGAGGATGATGTTGCTGTTATCTGAAATGGGGAAGACTAAGAGGAGAACAGGTTTTAGGGGCCAAGCCAAATTGTTCATACATTGAACAGAAGGATAGGCTTTCACACACACTTCATTCAGTAAGAGCAGTGCTTCCTAAGTTTTTACTGTGAGAACCCCTGTACCTGTGGATCATATTGCCGGTTCTTTTAACCCAGTGTGTTAACATAGTGGGAGTTAAAAGATTGGCTTAGACACGTTGATATAGCCTGTGCTAACTGGATCGAGTACAGGATAGACCTGTGGTCCCCAACCCCGAGGCTGTGGACTAATACTGGACCGTGGCCTGTTAGGAACCGGGCCACACGGCAGGTGAGCAGTGGTAGAGCCAGGGAAGCTTCATCTGTGTTTACAGCCAGTCCCCATCGCTTGGATCACCGCCTGAGCTCCACCTGCTCTCAGATCCGTGGCAGCATTAGATTCCCATAGGAGTGTGAACTCTACTATAAACTGCATGCAGGGATCTAGGTTGTGCGGCCCCTTATGAGAATCTAATGCCTGATAATCTGAGATGGAGAGAGGCGGTGATGCTAGCACTGGGGAGCGGCTGCAAATACAGATTACCATTAGCAGAGAGGTTTGATTGCACGATAAATGTAATGTGCTTGAATCATCCTGAAACCATCCCCATCCCCTGGAAAAATTGCCTTCCATGAAACCTGTCCTTGGTGCCTAGAAGGTTGGGGACTGCTGGAATAGACCTTGAGACTTAATTTTCTTTCCTCTGGTGGAAGGACTGATAACAGTGAAAGAATGAAGGTAAATGGCTTTGACTTGGGTGGTGAAAACCTTGATAAGCTGTGGTCTTACAGTTGACTCATCAGGGTTTTCCTGCTCTGTGTTTACTTTCCTAAGAAGCCTATGCCTAGGACTGCTTTTCATTTTTATTCTTTCCATTTCTCCATATGCATATCCATTCACATAGGATCAACTGGACTTTGTCCTTTGTGCTGTTTGCAGTCTTCTGTAGTTACCATTTGTTGTGTATCCATTTTGGGCATTTTCTCTGCAAGCACAAATGTTTAAACATGCATGATGTTGAATGATCTCTTATCAATTAATGTTAATGTTTCTTCCTATCAGTAAAGAAACCATAGTAATTAGGGCAGAAGCTATTTGGACAGGTAGCTGTGAGCGTGGCTTCAACGTAAATACCCTGGGGCAAGTTATACTACCTCCTGGGTTTCAGTTTTCTCATCTGTAAAATGCTCATAATTAAACTCATCTCATGATTGTTGTGAGGATTAAAGTAATGCACATAAAATTCCAGACACAGTACTTAGATAGTGATAGGGGTTAAGTCAGTATCAGGTTCTCATTTTTTATCTCTATTGTTTATAACTCACTCACTTTTGGTAAACAGTCTTTTACAAGTGGATAGTGCTCTGCCTCTTGAATTCTTCCCACTGAAAGTTACACAAATGTTTAGTCATTAGATTACAGGATACGGCAGTGCTGCTCTATTTTATCTTTTTATTTCTCTCAGAAAAGGTTAGTTTGCTCCTTACATGTGACCTAGTATCATTCACATAAAAGTTAAAGCCATGGCAGTTTCACAGTTGTTGCCATACCCAAAATGTCTTATTTCACTGAGATGTCTTTTAGAAAAGAAAAATGTGCTGTGAGCCAAACTTCTATATTGATAGAAGCAGGTTAAAATGAATGTATCTTGGGAGGGGGGTGTATATACATGAAATAATAAACTTGGTGGCTTATTTCTAGGTGGATAAGATTTTATTTGAAGAAATGGTTTACTTACATGGGAGACACCTCCCTCCCCCAAACAACAGACATGGGAGAAACTGATGAAAGTAGAGCTGTTCTGGTTGATAGAGGGTTACAGGAGGGGCTGAAATCCCTGCCTGCTCTGCCTCCCTCTCCATCCATCGTGTGATGGTACACGAGGATCTAGGAATCCTCAGAATATGGTTTGAATACCATCTGAGTCCAGTCAGGGTTTCATATACTTAAGAATTTTTGAAAACTGGAATAGCTGAGGTTGTAGGTATAATAGAAATATTTTGTCAAAGGTTTAAGGGCAAACAACTTATGTTTTAGGGACTTACACAATTACATGTTGAGTATCCCTTATCTGAAATGCTTGGAACCAAAAGTGTTTTGGATTATGGAATACTTGCATTATACTTACCAGCTAAGTATCCTAAATTCAAAAATCTGAAATACTGCAATGAGCATTTCCTTTGAGTGCCATGTTAGCACTCAAGAAGTTTCGTATCTTGGAGCATTTCAGATTTCAGATTTTTGGATTAGGGTTACTTAACCTGTAGTGTTGTCTTCGGCTCCACTTGTAGTTTACAATTGTCTGGAGTTAATGTCAGTTGTATTAGGAAAACTCATTTTGCTTTCAAGTGATGTTCTTTGCACCAAGCACCATTCATCTATTCCACTACTAGAATTTGCTTTCTTAGACCTTGAATCAAGATGATGAAAGTGAAAGGATGTGTGAAAATTCTGTGAGAATTCTATATAAATTTCTTCATATTTTATTTGAATGAAGTGATGTAAGTAGGAGCTAATAGTTGATGAGGTGATTGGGAGTCTTTGAAATACTTGTGAGAGACCTGCATATTTAATACATTATTTTATCTAGTTTTTTGATATATAAATAACTTTCATGAATATCCTAATATGCCTGGCAAAGAGTTGGCAGTTTAATTTGAAAGGAGCTAATATCATCACTTCTAGTGTGCTGTGGTTGTAGAGAGTAAACCGACATTTACTGAGCCACCTTTCTGTTGCAGGGCAGTAGGAGCGTTCTGTTACTTATTGCATGTTAAACCTTTAGGAGCTAAGTGGTTTCATTTTACACACAAGACAATTGAGGCTCCTGGAGATAAGTTGTTTGCCTACGATGCTGCAGTTAGGAGGTGGCAGAGCATAGAACCCAGCCCTTCAGAGTTTGGCTGCTTTCTGCTGTACTGTGCCACCTACACCCATGAAATCTGATGATATTTAGGGGGTCAGGGTGGGAGAAAACAGGCTTTGAATATGACTATATTGTTTCTTTGGTTTTGGCAGGTTACACACAGGCAATTATAATTTAGGCAATTAGGTTTTCAGAGGTGTCTGTGTGTTTTATGTCCTTTAAATTACTAGCTAGTAAAGTGAATATTCTTTATTTGGATCAGAATATGAGGAGGACTCATCAAGCCTACCATTGACAGAGTGCTGGGCTGGGTTTGTTCAGGTTGTCCGTTGAGTGTGTGGTTTGTAAATTGACTCCAGAGCTAAAGAGATTGGTCATTTTTAGAGTTACTATACTCTACCCTTTGTTAGCCTATGTGTGTCAGCCTACGTGTGTCATTGAATTTATTATGACTTGGAGCCCTGACTGCGTTTAAGGATTAGTTTCCTTGTTTTTTACTTGGTGTTTATGGCAGGACTACTGCTACTTTTTTTTTTTTTTTAAAAGAATAAGCATATGTCCTGAATTTTACAGATTTTTCCAGAATAGTTTCCTGGTTTGAAAGATAAATTATATGGTCACTCTATATAGTAGAAGAGAGATTTGGTTATTATAACTAATTATATTTTGGTTAATATGTTTTATATAACCTGAAAGAATATAATGAGCTGATTTAAATTGATTTTACCTTCTTTCCTCTTTGTAGTTGATCAAATGCAGCAAATATTTATATATACTTCTCTATTTGGGTTAATTTTTCAGGTGTAGTTTAATTCATCCAAATAAATGAAATAATACCAAAGTTGCATTCTGATTCTCTGCAAAATTTATCAGTAAAACATTACTTTCTGAGAAGAATACTCTCTTTTGGGGGGCTGGAATCTGTTCTGTTTCAAAGCACCCTTTGCATTCAAGTTTTGTCTAAATTTGTCCATCATCACTAAGGGACCATTTCTTTATACATTCTACAAATATTACTATCATTATAGAAATAAAATTTTAAAAAGTTACCAAGGAGCCAACCCATATAACTTTTCATAATTATACCTTGTTTTACTACTTATCCCGCATTTCTTATTTGAGGTTTTCTTGAACTGTGAACCATGAAAAAAGGCATATATAAATTTAAAAATACAAGTTAAAAGCTTCATGTTAGCTGAAGAAAAGATTTTTTTTCATGTGTATTCTTCTAAACATAAACTCTGGGCAGTATTCATTTTATTTTGTTGAAATGTTTATGTCTTTGAAAGAAAAGAAATATATAAAACTTACAATGTATATTTTACTTGGAACCCTTTTTAAGGAATATATAACTTATTTCCTGAAAGGCTGAAATTCAAGGCTGTGACAATCTCTCTTCATGACTAGAGTATGAAGTTTAGCAGCATTGTATTTTATATCTTTCTACAAACTAAACTGACCTATTTTTGGTTTTATTTTGTTTTTCCTTTTCCAGTCTTTACCAGGTGCTGGTCTCTGGATGTATTTTGTTTAAGTTGGAAAAATCTAAAAACCTACCCACAGACTGGTATAGTATCCAGTGAGAAGGGGACTGTCCCCATTGGCATTGGAAGGGGCTAAGGAGGCCTGGGCAGGAGTTGAGAACTCAGCCTTGAGCTAGCGTTTGCCCACTCTCTGCTCCTTCTTCTGTGGGCAGAACATCTTTTCTAGTTTACCGGCTCTTCTAGAGAAGTTAGGGGTTAAGCCCAGCATGGGAGTTTCAGCCAGTTTGAGCATTCAACAGGGAGCAGAAAATGGCTTAGATAATCTGCCTTGCATGCCATGTTTGACAATGAGAAACAATGTAATTGATGGTAGTAGCGGTGCTTGCTAGCGATCAAGGAAGGAAGTGCTTGTTTTGTTTTTGAGCACTTTGTTCTCTGAAAAAATAAGCTGCTATAGCAGCCACTGCGACACATAACCCACCTCACCTCCCCCTAAACAAAAACAAAACACCCTGGGTGGTTTTCTTTCCTTTCTTCGGGAAACATGGTAAGCTACCACCATTGAGAAGAGCGATGCCTTCTGACCAGTGAGCCAGGAGGCTTCTCTGTGGAGTTTGAAACGGATGAGTATGGCTTGGAAGTCGGTGGCTGGGAGCGCTCTGGAAGGCAGGGTTTCAGAACTGCCAAATGGCAGTTTTGTCATTGAGGAGCTTTCCCTTATACTGAAACACTTAAAGGTGTCCTTTTAAATAACCAATGTTTATTAGTCAGTCTGATTAGATTTTATTGAAAATTCAGGTGATTCTTCTTAAATAATGTCAAAGTATTTTTTTAAAAAACTTAAAAAGTTTTTTGGCCAAGTGCAGTGGCTCACTCCTGTAATCCTAGCACTTTGGGAGGCCAAGGTGGGAGGATTGCTTGAGGCCAGGACAAGACCAGCCTGAGCAAGAGCGAGACCCTGTCTCTACTAAAAATAGAAAACTAAGCCAGAGTGGTGGCTCAGACCTGTAGTCCCAGCTACTCGGGATGCTGAGATGAAAAGAGTTGGAGTTTGCTGTGAGCTGTGATGATGCCACTGCACTCTAGCCCAGGCGACAGAGAAAGACCTTGTCCCCTCCCGCCAAAAAAAAAAAAAACCAACTTCCCCAAGTTTTTTGGGGTGGGGAACGTGGTCATAGAAACATGACCAACTTCAGGATTTGGCATATGTGAAGTGTTACAAATCTCAACTTTCAGTATGTTTTTTGCTTTTGTTTGACAAGTATGCCAATCACTGACGTCTTTAGGAGGAAAGATTTTAATTAGTTTTCTTAGCTTAATTATTGTAGTGCTTTATGCTTAAAAAAGGTAAAAAGATAAGAACATTTCTATTCAGGCAGCTTTATAAATCAGACCTAACAACCTCATTTGGTAGGGCATTAGTCTTTAGGCCTTATGTGTGGCTCCTTTTCTTGCCAGTGAGGAGGATGTTTTAAAGTTTTTAGTACCGTGGTCTATTTTGAACAGTTTCGAAAAGAGGTGGCTTTAGTATCATTTATAGGACTTACTGATTTTAAAAGGAAACTGCCTAGATTCATCAGAAAGCAACTGCTTTCCTTTACTCTCCGAGGTTGCCTAATTGCAAAAGGAGACATCACTTAGAAGTTAACATGTGGAAGGCGTCAAGTTGAATAAAAATGTTCTTTGTATTGATCTGTGAGCTACAATTTCAATTAACATTGAAGATTCAGAATTTGTCTTTTTTCCAGGAGAAAAACCATCACATTAATAAACTTGATTTTAAGTAAATTTAAATGTCTGTTTTACAGAGTGATTATCTTAATCCAAGACTGAAAAATATCTGATTGATTTACTGAAGATGATTTGTTAGCTAATAATGGTCGACAGTTGTTTTGTTGTGGTTTGGAAGACAACATGATAAATTATTTTTCAGTCTTCCAGAAAACTTTTCTCCTTCTCCCTCCTCCCTGTTTTTTATACTCTTCACCAAAAAAGCATTAAAAGAAAAAAATACTCAATGAAGTCAAACCTAGAGTAAGTGCCTTTATCCTCTCAGAGGTGCTTAGAAATACTGCCTGATGAAAAGGAAGAGAAGAAAATTACCTTTTTAAAAGTTTTTTTTTTTTTTAAATCTTCCAATATCTTCTAACTAGCAGAAAGAATAAAATTTTAGTTGTTTTGTAAGTTGTATGTTGCTAGTTTTTTGTGCAGAATGTCCCATTTCCCAGTAGGGCAGGAGGCGTCTCACAGGTTCTAGGTCACTGTATGATAGCTATACACATTTGCAGAAGGACTTCAGTCAAGTTTTGCAACAATAGATTTCCACAGACTGAGCCATACTTGGTCTCTGGGGGTAGATGATAGTACCTACCTAGTAAACACCACCTGCCTGTTCCATCCAGGACCCTAAAATGGCCATAAAGGTAGCCCCAAACCCTCCTGGGGGATTCTTAGTATTTGAATTTTATTTTCACACCTGTATTATGAATAGTATTTTCCCCTCTTTAGGGTGATTTAAGATCTTAATGGCCTATTCAGTCTCAAGTCTAGCACAGTGAGACAAGAAAGGGCAATATCGTGGTAGATAGTCACTGAAGTTAGGCCACTGAAGTTACGAACTTGATAAATTTTTGTCCTTAGTTCAAAATGATAAATATTCTCACTTTAAATATTAGCTGCAATAGTATAGATTGCTCTTTGCTGTGGAACTGAAGTGTACTGTAAAAGTTTTTTTCTTTTTATAAAGAATGTCTTGTTGCGCCGTGTTTGCTAGACTGAAAGTTTCCTCATCGCGTGGTGAGACCCTCCTCTAATTCAATCTTTGTCTTTTGTCTTTGCTGCCTTGCAGGGTTGGTACAGTAGGCTTCACTAGACTTAGCTGCAACTCAGAATTTCTCCTCCAGCACCTGAGTAAATGCTGATGGTCTTGTGGAGAGTGGATTAAGAGTACGAGCTAAGTTCTCAGTCCCAGTTAAGAAGCGGAAAATTTAAACTGTCTCCTTCAAAGTTTATCACAACCACCACCATCAAGACAGCAAACCAAAGGACAAAGACTTTGACCTGCTTTGTTGCTCTGTGTAGTCCGGTTCACGTATGGTTTACAGACTTGGCTGGGGTTACTAAAAAGTAAATAAAAAGACGGACACTTCTGTTATTGGACGCTTTTATTCACAAGTTACCAGAATGAGGGCTGTACTGGAGACAGCAGACATTGCCATAGTGGCCCTGTATTTTATCCTGGTCATGTGCATTGGTTTTTTTGCCATGTGGAAATCTAATAGAAGCACTGTGAGCGGATACTTCCTGGCGGGGCGCTCTATGACCTGGGTAGCAATTGGTGCCTCTCTGTTTGTGAGCAATATTGGGAGTGAGCACTTCATTGGGCTGGCAGGATCTGGAGCTGCAAGTGGATTTGCAGTGGGCGCATGGGAATTCAATGCCTTACTGCTTTTGCAACTTCTGGGATGGGTTTTCATCCCGATTTACATCCGGTCAGGGGTATACACCATGCCTGAATACTTGTCCAAGCGATTTGGTGGCCATAGGATTCAGGTCTATTTTGCAGCCTTGTCTCTGATTCTCTATATCTTCACCAAGCTCTCAGTGGATCTGTATTCGGGTGCCCTCTTTATCCAGGAGTCTTTGGGTTGGAATCTTTATGTGTCGGTCATCCTGCTAATTGGCATGACGGCTTTGCTGACTGTCACCGGAGGCCTTGTTGCAGTGATCTACACAGACACTCTACAGGCTCTGCTCATGATCGTTGGGGCACTTACACTTATGGTTATTAGCATGATGGAGATTGGCGGGTTTGAGGAAGTTAAGAGAAGGTACATGTTGGCCTCACCCAATGTTACTTCCATCTTATTGACATACAACCTTTCCAACACAAATTCTTGTAATGTCCACCCTAAGAAAGAAGCCCTGAAAATGCTGCGGGATCCAACAGATGAAGATGTTCCTTGGCCTGGATTCATTCTTGGGCAGACTCCAGCCTCAGTGTGGTACTGGTGTGCTGACCAAGTCATCGTGCAAAGGGTCCTAGCGGCCAAAAACATTGCTCATGCCAAAGGCTCTACTCTTATGGCTGGCTTCTTGAAGCTTCTGCCAATGTTTATCATAGTTGTCCCAGGAATGATTTCCAGGATACTGTTTGCTGAGGATATAGCTTGCATCAACCCAGAGCACTGCATGCAAGTGTGTGGAAGCAGAGCTGGGTGCTCCAATATTGCTTACCCTCGCCTGGTGATGAAGCTGGTTCCGGTGGGCCTTCGGGGCTTAATGATGGCAGTTATGATTGCAGCTCTGATGAGTGACTTGGACTCTATCTTTAACAGTGCCAGTACCATATTCACCCTTGATGTGTACAAACTCATCCGCAAAAGTGCAAGCTCCCGTGAGCTAATGATTGTGGGGAGGATATTTGTGGCTTTTATGGTGGTGATCAGCATAGCATGGGTGCCAATCATCGTGGAGATGCAAGGCGGCCAGATGTACCTTTACATTCAGGAGGTAGCAGATTACTTGACACCCCCAGTGGCAGCCCTGTTTCTTCTGGCAATTTTCTGGAAACGCTGCAATGAACAAGGGGCTTTCTATGGTGGAATGGCTGGCTTTGTTCTTGGAGCAGTCCGTTTGATTCTGGCCTTTGCCTACCGTGCCCCAGAGTGTGACCAACCTGATAACAGGCCAGGCTTCATCAAAGACATACATTATATGTATGTGGCCACAGCACTGTTTTGGGTCACAGGACTCATTACTGTAATTGTTAGCCTTCTCACGCCACCTCCCACGAAGGAACAGATTCGTACCACCACCTTTTGGTCTAAGAAGAGCGTGGTGGTGAAGGAGAGCTGTTCCCCAAAAGATGAACCATACAAAATGCAAGAGAAGAGCATTCTGAGATGCAGTGAGAACAGTGAGGCCATCAACCACGTCATTCCCAATGGGAAATCCGAAGATAGCATTAAGGGTCTGCAACCTGAAGATGTTAATCTGTTGGTGACCTGCAAAGAGGAGAGTAACCCGGTGCCTTCCTTAGGTCATTCAGAGGCAGAAACACCGGTAGATGCCTACTCCAATGGGCAAGCAGCTCTCATGGGTGAGAAAGAGAGAAAGAAGGAAACAGAGAATGTAGGACGGTACTGGAAGTTCATAGACTGGTTTTGTGGCTTTAAAAGTAAGAGCCTGAGCAAGAGGAGTCTCAGAGACCTGATGGAGGAGGAGGCTGTTTGTTTACAAATGTTGGAAGAGACTCCACAAGTCAAACTAATACTAAATATTGGACTTTTTGCTGTGTGTTCGCTTGGAATTTTCATGTTTGTTTATTTCTCCTTATGAACCTTAAGGATATGGTGAGACACTAACTTAAGAAAATACTGGTCTTTGGAAAAAAATTATGTATGTAACTGTTGATCTCTCAGGCATTGTTTACGCTGTAGGTTTTAGCCAAATTTTACTTAGCAGAAAATCATCTATTTGTAAGACTTTATTTTCTCAGAGATGGATGAAAGTAAATTTACCTTCAACTTAAATGAAACAAAGCCTAACAGACTGAATTGTGCAAATGTGGTTTGAAATTTTGCATACCAAAGTAAGGAGAGACCAGTTATTCTCATAGAGCACTTAGAGCAGATTATATGTTACGATACCATGAATAAGGTATACTGTCTGCACTGCCAAGTCTTGGCAGACCTTATCCTGAAGTAGAAGATTTGCTCACTTCTAAGTTTTTTCTCTTGTCTCTGTAATCCCTACTACAACTAAAAAAAAAAACCTGAATTCTTAGACATTGTACATCAGTTATATACTGAAAAACTTAACTGATGTGCTTGTGTTGATACTTGTTTCAGGACAAGTTAGTTAGTTCACCAGGTTCATTTTGTTAGCATGAGCCTATCTATGGATTCTGAATTCTGATTGCCAAAAGAAAGAATGTTTCCTGTAGGTATTTTTGTACCACCAGTATATGGAACATTGGGGAAAAATTTTGTTCCGGTTTGTTTTTCTTTTTTCCTACTTGGAAGTTTAAGTGAAATATACTCAAATGCCCACCAAGTCTGTGAAGTGATGTGTGATTGTACTGTCTAATGATCACAGGGAGAAGATGAAGTGGTCTTGCTGGTGGTCCTTGTATTTGTCAGTTACGTTAAGTTTGTTCATATAGTTTGGGAATTACCAGCTCCCAAGCAGTGTTTGATTAACTTAAGCTGGGCAGATCATACTCCTAATTTTCTAGCTTTGTTCTTGTTATTTGGTAAAATTATTAGTCTAATGCCTTCTCAAGTGGATCCAGCTGGAAGATACGTCCAGAAACCTGGAGAAAAATTAACGTTGCCTTTGTGCGCTGGGTTGCTCTGCTTCATGAGATCGTGCTTTTGAGGTTGAGTTTTTAGAGGGAAAATTTAATTCTGATACCATATTGCATTCTTGATAAGACTGGTCATCTGTACACAGCCTCTACATTTTTGTTGTTAGAGTAACTTAGAGCAGGCAAATGTTTCGGTACAAACTGGCCATCAGTGACAGAACTCAGTGCACATTTTGCTGTTGGAAGATTGTCAATATAGTCTTTCTGTAGGATGAATAGCATGTTTAAGAGGTGCCATGAACAAGAACTCCTGGGATTAGTTGTTTGTGTTGTGGAGGGTATTACAGGACTATTTAATTATAGGACCCTCTATCTTGACACGGCTTGGTACCCAGTTGCAGCATCTGTGGGCAAGAATCTATTTTTCACAGGCTATTTTCCCTTCGTGAGAACAGGGTACAAAAAATGTTAGAGAAAAGCTCTACAGATTCTGTAGTTCTGTGTCCCTGTGTGCTCAACATTGTCCTTTGTCCTCCATAAAAGATGAAGGAAGCAAATTGTGTATCTACTTTCTTTGACTTTCTTTAGTCTCTGAAACTTTTTAAATTGCATGATTTTATTAAGCTTGTATTCTTTAGGGAAAACTAATTTTATAGATAATTTTGTAGAATTTGAATCAAAACTCAGTCCTGATGACTTTAAATTTTTTGTGGTCTACAAACTAGTTTCATTTTGGTGGGCTTGATTAGTCCAAAGTTGATTTTAGAAATTATCAGGTAGCATATTGTCTTCCCATCTTCAGGAGGCTTTCTGATGGACTGAGTCTGTAGATGAAAAAGTTACTCATGTGTGAATAGCATGTATTTCTGAAGAGCTTAGAGTGCCTTGTAGAATTTTTTTCTCAATTTCATTCTTGAGGTTATAACGTGGGGGCCAAATAGATAGGGACTGTCCTTTTCTTGTATGGAGGTTGAGGCTGTGACATGTCCTAGGTTAAAAAGTCTATTTGGGAAGAACAGTAACCAGGTCTCCAAATCTGTACTCATGGTTTGTCCAGAAATGTCCGGACAAATGGTTTATCCATGTTTTGCCCAATTAGTCTTTTCTCAAAGGAATGGTTCTTCCTTTGAAACAATCTTTTGGTATTTGAGAAAGTAATAGGGTCTTGGTTTTTCCAAATTGGCATTAAATTGTAGGAATTAAAATTTTCTTTGACCCTGAACACATTGCCATGTTAATTCAGCAGTGAGAATTGACATACTGACTGGGCAGCGTTCCTGTCTCTTCTATATATAGCATAAATGAATAGGAGGATTTATGTGGATTTTTCCCCTTTTATTTAATGTTGAGTTCTAATAGTTCAGAATATTAGGGTCCCCCCACCTTCTCTTTGCTGTTGTCTTAGTAAGATTCATAAAGTATATATCATCTTGGGTCTATTTGTGTGTATATAGCAGTAGGTCAAGTTTAGAGTACTAATGTCTGTAAATAAGGAATGACTATTAGCATATTCATTAGAATTGTTTATTCTTGCCAGTATAAACATCAGTTTATTTAGACTGGAGTCCCTGAAGCTTGTCCTTTTTATTGCTTCCCAGTAATAGATAATGTGCTTGAGTTAGTATGTGAATTGCGGATTGCAACTTCATTTTAGGGGCCAAACTTCAGTCTGTATTTCATTAGAATAATTGTTCCTGGAATGTTACGTGGACTGTCTTAAGCTAGCAGAATGTTCATACTTTTTACATTGACTAAATGTGTCCTAAATGATGGCATTGATCTCCAGACATTAATGTGTGTATGTTTTTATTAGCTCAAGTTAAGGTTCAGAAGTGACTTAAGAGTGATATTGACTAAAATAGTAGCTAAAGGTCAAAATGAGGTGAGGTCATTGGTCTTCAAAGGTAGAGGAAAATACTCTTAGCAGTTGTTAATGGTATCCCCAGTTCTTAGATTCTTGTCTTCTCAGGCAATTTTAGTGTGAAGATCTGTTGAGAAGGGCTTATTACATTGGTACGTAGAATGATTATTGGCTCTTTATGGGACCTCTGATTTCCCTGATCATCTAAGAATATTCTGTCCTGCCACCCAAGAGAGTAAACAATTGAGCCAATCTCTTCTTTTCCAGTTATTCTTTCTCCAGGGAGGTTATCTCTTTTTGTCTTTAGATTAGAAAAGCATCAAACAATAGCAGTGGTGCTGTGTCCTTTGTCCTAAATTCAATAGCTCTCATCTCCCAGGGCTTCCTTTTCACTTGGCTCAAAGGATTCATTGTCTTTTTGCACAAAGAGGCTGGCCAGTGTCACGTAGCCATAGCTGTTAGGGATGATACCCAAGAAATTAGCAGGGACCCATCCTCTGTGAAACTTCACATTTGAAGACCTGAGTTGGGAGGGTTGTTATCCAGTTGTCTACCTTGAGGCTGAGCAAGGGGTTAAAAGTCTTGTCAGGGCAATTAGTCTTTTAGTTTCTATGTTTGGTATCTGAGGCTTTTTTTTCTCTGTTTGGGTACATGGCTTTTCCCTCTCTCTTTGAACACATTTAGTGTAGTCTAGGGGTTATTCTTTACCATCAGATAAACCGGCTGTGTTGTTAGCTATAGAAGGTTAGGTCCTTCGGTGTTCCCGCTGGGCAGCGTTAGGCTTACTCAGTTCCTTGCTCTTTACTCCCGTCTCATTTTCCTCTGAGGTGTGATGACTAAAAAGGAACCACATGGGTTCCTCACCAATGTGAGGACACCTCATGGTCTCATTGTCCACCACATGGACACCTCACCAATCCCTAGGTTTGGGTTGAGAGAAGATGTATGCAAGACCATTACTGTTAAATTATGTGACTATAGTGACTTGCCAGGCCATAATTTTCCCAAGAAATCTGAAAAACTGAGATGCTGATAATGAACCTGGATGATACAGACATTAATAAGTTGTTAAAAGACAAACTTAGATTAAAATGCACAGATGTAGAATCATACTAATTGGATTCTAGAACTTGAAGCCTCTTGGCTCTCAGCTAGTTTAAACCCCTCCCCATTGTAAATGAGGGTATCAATGAATAAGATCCAGCTTGTTAAACCCTGGTTTGATGTTAAGTATTGTAAAGTACAAATCTTTTAACACATTAGAGGTTAAAAATGGCTAGTTGGTAGTGATCATTTAGTAGAAAAATGCTTTTAGGGTTTCGTATCCATAAGAGTCTCATTAGCCAGGTGCTAGGTTGCTTAAGTCATTCCAATGTTTATATTAGGCTGAGCAGACTTTACAAATGGGGTACATTTCTCTGTGTGTATACCCACTTCCCATTCAGAGAGACTGGTCTTTCTCTTTGTCTTCCTTCACAGTGCTGCTTTTTTAGTTCTTCACCTATTTCTTTCAGCACTTACCAGATTCCCGTTTTGATGTTTAGTCAGCTTGGTTCACTTTCAGGCGTATCGTTGTGTACGAGAGTGCCCTTTTGCCCCAGATTGAGGACTTAGATCTGAATAATGATTCCTTAAATACAGTTTAAATACACTAAATTTCTTTTAGCTTGAAATGTTAATTCTTGAGAATGCTTTTTTCAGACTCTGTGCTGACTAATATTAAAAGCACTAATAGTTCATCAGTATCTTATTCTCAGAACTCTGTTTTCAGACATGATGGAGAGAGCAATAGTGAAAATTCATACTGGTCCCTTTGAAATGATGGTGTCAGAGTGCAGAGAGGCAATGGAGTTTGTTTTGAAGCCAAAAGGACTTGTTCCTGTAGTAAGTAAAGGTAAAAATTTGGAACTAGTTGGCATATAGAGGAACCCTTAAACCCTTTCATCATAGTAGTAGGTATGAAGCTGGATTGCATAAGAAGTAATCTTTTGATTACTAGACTTGGTCGACTTAACTCAGGGCTGCAAATCCCTTTTCTTTCTTTTTAAAGTCACTTCTCTTAATTTGGAATGTTTTTGTCAGACTCTCCCTTGTGCTGGAATACTCTGGCTGTTCAGCTGCTTTGACTCCTGGGAGAGGATTTAGCTGAGGTTCAAAGTCATTAATAAGCTTTGCCCATGCTGAGTCCCACACCATTATTCACTTAGTCATATAAATATTTTTATTTAAACTTCTCACTCTCCAGTGCTGGAAATAAGGCTTTAAACTACTGATTCACCTTTAAAGGAATGTTGTGAGAATTTATGTAATTTGTGTTTATGTTTCCATCTCGATTCCTTCATAAAAGGTGGGATTTAGTTTTTTATTTTGGGGTAAGCACCCCATTTATTTGGTATCCAACACCTGTAACCATTGGCATATAGTCTTTTACTGAGAAATAAGATTTGCTGTATCTGTATCATTACTAATCTCATGCACTTTACTTTTTAGGGGAGTACCATATATAATCTGAGGCTGTTGACTTAAACCGATAACCTTACCTTGTGTAACCACTCTTAAATTTGGTTACCTGGATTCACAGCATGTTTGAAACGAGGGATGCCAGAATAAAGGAAACAACAGCTGGAGAGCAAGTCAAGATGTAAAGCACAGTGGTCTCAGATTCTTCTTAGTATAGGAGCAGTGGTTTTGCTGTCCTCGGAAAAGCACTGTACCATAATTGTTGCTTGTAATAGTGAAGCCCTCCCCTCTTACTTCAAGATGGTTTACGTTCAGTGAACTCTGCAATAAGGGAAATACATATTACAGTGATTTGTTAACAATAGCACAAGTTGACAGTAGAGATCCACAGCCTAATTTATCTTGGTAAATTCACTCTGTTCTCTAGTGCTGCTGGATAAAGGAGTGTTAGAGTGTTTACTTTTTTTATTGCTTTTGGACAAGCTAGTCTAGATAATTTTTAAAGTTATCAGTGTAGCCTAGACTTCTGTAAGTGGAATGTTCGTTAATAACTCACATTTTTGTTGTAATAAATGGAAGCTGAAACTAGGCTTATTGCTATTATTGAAATTCCAAATTGACAAAGGCCAATATATATGGTATTCCATACTATAACCAGCTGTTGAAATTTATATGTTTGAATTAGTGCCTTCTGGTTGCCAGTATTGACTCTGCTAGTTTGCACCTTTCTCTTTCTTATTTGTTATTTCTCTTCTTAATTTTTGTTATAACTAGTGAAGGAAGTAAAAAAAAAAAACATTATATTTACATCCTTTATATGTGGCCTTTATTTAGCTTCAGTGAAACCAGGTAGCTCTATATTCGTGTTGCAGCCTAAATGTTATTTATTTGTCTTTGTTTCTTGTATATCCATAATAAAAATTTTACTTATATTCTGTGATATTATTTTAATTTTGTTGTTTTTCCACTGTAGGTTTGGTAGGTATATCTGAGAACAGATGAGTGACAACAGTTTATGTTCCATGACAGAGAAAAAGCTAAGATCCATAGAAAGCACAAAATTGTGTTCACACATGTATGTATCCACACGTAGAAAGCACAAAACTAGTAGTAGTCTCGGTATTCCACAAGTGCCAGCCATAAAACCCAGCAAGGTGTTTGTCTCAGAGTTGTTATGAGGATACAGTTTTGAAAGCCCAAGACAAATATGGTATCTAAGCTTTGGGTCCTAAATGTTCAAAGTAATAATTTGATGGAGGGAGAGAACACAAATGTTAATGCTGCAATTGTATTTTGGGGTTACTAGCTAAAATGGGGTCTGTGGGCTCTTTCCCACAATCTGGAACTAAAGAAACAGGGATAGATGCCTTGGTTTTTGGTGAGTGGAACAGGTGACACACTTTTGCTTTAAGCTGTAGAATCATTGGAGTTGTTTTTTTAAAATCTTAAATCTTTAGGAAATGTTACCTCTCATCAACAATGCCCCCCAAACATGGAGAAATTCACACTTTAATAGGGCAAATATTAATACCACTTGTCATTAATTTTATGTAGGTTTGTATGTGAGAGATGAAGTTACCTTTTTTGTCCCTGTGTGCTTGACTGCTTCATTTTAGTAGAGGAGAATTTGGTCCAAGTGTTCTGAGCATCAAACTAATTTTGAAACAGATTTGCCAAATGAATTGCTTTGCTTTTCACAGTGGCACTAGGAGTCTAAAGGATATTCTTTTACTTGTCCCATTACCCTCTTCAAGACTAGATGAGATGAAATCTGTGAATGTGTGTGCAAAAGAGAATAATGTGTTTTTTCTTCCAGTTGGCATGGCACTTACCCTACTCCTTACATCCTCTGACGAGTCCCTCTTACCAAGCATGAATAAATATCTTTGTCTTAAATTTTGCCCATATATCAAAAGATAGAATTCATAGAATGGAAGAGAAGTGACTACCTTTGTTCCTACTCTTTTCTATTTTGTATATTTATCTTTTTAGGGAAAGACTTTGTCAGCTCTGAAATGTCTAGAACGAAGATTATAGCCAGTGTAGGCTAATGTGATATGTTTTAGAAGAGTTAACCTGAACATTTTGAGGGAGAAATTGCTTCTTCCAGCAAAAAGCTAGCCAGGTGTGTACCTACGTTATTTGAGAACGTGAGACCTCAGCCTTGGGGGAATGAGGGGAAAGAGGAGTGCCAGAAATGCAGGAAAAAGGAGAAGTTTGAGGAACATCCTTGGCTTAGCAATATGTGTTAGTGCAGAGCAATTATAACCTGTTAATCCCATATATTATGTATTCTGTACCTTTAAATGTTTTTAAATTTAAAATAGTTTGTACACAGAACTTTAAGAAAGATTGCTTTCTTAAGGTATTTGGCAGAAGTATCTTTCATTTATAATTCCATGGACAACGCTTTAATTAGCCTAGGTGAAAATTAGTCCTAGCGGTGTAAATATGTATAATTAGAATTTTCTAATTTCACTGTGAGATCTCTAACTCTTGAGTGGCAAACAGATGAAGTCTTTTGCTCATGGACTTTTCTGTGGGGTTGTTAAAATGCAAAAGCTTTATTTTTTTTAATAATGACATATTACGTTAGTGTCAGATAATGATATGGAATCTGTTCCCTGCTTCCCCTACCGTATTGCTTCAGTTTATAGATTGCCAGCAGAGTTCAGAAATAGAGCAGGGATTTACCCATTCTTTGTGTGGACATCCCATTTTCTGTTGTCCAGACCTATGTTGGCAATCACATATGAACTGTGTTACGCTTCTCAGTGCTTTTTTTTCTTTTTTGATAAGATGGATATCAAAAATAGTTGCTGTGCAAAAGTTAGTAGTCTTCTTCAAGAAGAAAACCAATTCCTTTTCTAATAATATCCTGTGAAATTGCTTCATTCATTCATTCCTTCATTTTTAAGCCAAATGTCAGCAGAATACTGCTGCTTTTATCTAGTAATTTTGATATATA
The DNA here is from genome assembly GCA_963574885.1 of Lepilemur ruficaudatus. Lineage (NCBI taxonomy): Eukaryota > Metazoa > Chordata > Mammalia > Primates > Lepilemuridae > Lepilemur > Lepilemur ruficaudatus. The sequence continues at coordinate 30,943 of CAUYRT010045050.1, read as the reverse complement.
AGTATTAATGCATTTTTAAAGATGTCTACATAGAACAATGTTTTTCCCAGTGTCCTGCCCGTTACGCTTTGTTCAGATTTTCTGTAAGAGACCAGTCAGTGCACTGGGGTGTGTATCGTGTATTGTGTATCATTTTAGTCCCTTAAGCATTGTAGACCAAATGTGATTATAAATGAAGTTGGTAAACATTAATTTTGTTATTGGTGAGTTTTTTGAATTGTAAACTGATTTCAATTTACTCTTCATTGTCCACAGTTTTTTTAATTTTAAAATGTGACTAATCGGATCCATCTCATTGTACAATGTTTTAGGTACAAGCAGAAAGTAGAATTTGGTGTAAACCAGGTTACTTCCATATCGAAAGGAAAATGATTGAAATTGTAGATTTAACATTGTTAATCATTCATGACAATTCTAACTTGACTGTTCAAACCTACTGTGTACAATCTGATTTTTAAAATTGTAGACATGTATGATCTTAGTTTAATGTGTTTTTAAAAGTGTTATTGTTTAAAACAAATGAAAAAAATGAAGCATATCTGCTAAAGAGCTGTCAGTTTTCATTACTGACTCTGTAAAATACACTGTTCTTTGTGTACTGTGTGTTATTTTGCCAGCTGCTGCATTAGCCTTCAAAAGTATTTGGAAACTTAAGATGAACTGCATTTCTTGCAAAGTATATTCCTTTCTGTGGTATTTTGTCCTGTAACTGAAGTATAGTAATTATTTTATGGAAATGTTAGCAATTCTGTACCAACTTTGAATAAAATGAAAAATTTATATTTCTGTGACTGAGTATTTTCAGTATGAACACGTGTCTACTCCCCGAGATTTATAGTGTTCTGTGTGTCGGAGTTGAAGAGGTTTTACCTCAGTTTCTTTTTGTCTTGGCTCATGAATGGTGTCCAGAGCATTTACCCTGCTGAGTATATGTAAAAACACTGAGTGAATTAAAATATTCTTGGTTTTTTCACTTCTAATTTGAAATAATTTCAGGTTACAGGAAAGTTGTAAGAATAGAGTGAAGAATTTAGGAATCATATTCATCCAGATTGACCGATAGTTAACCTGTTGCCGCATTTGTCCTTTCCGATTGTATACTTTTTTTCTGACCAATCATAGACATTTTTTCTGAACCATTTGAGAGAACCATTTGCGAACATAGTTCCCCTTTACCTCCTAAGCATTTTGGGGTATATTTCTTAAGGACAGTCACTCATAATTATCAAATGCTGAAAAGTAAGTGATTTTTTAGCCCAGAGATACTCAAGAGTTGATGGTTGCAGTAATGTGTTTATAAGCTTTATCATTATTTTTCAAACTTTCCAAAGCCAGTTCATTGCATTTAGCTTTTATGTCTCATCTCCTTTAATCCGTAGTGGTTCCTTGGCTGGCTGTTTATCATGGTATTGACATTTTCCATGTAGTACAGGCCATTTTGTGAATGTCTTTCCCGTTTGTTTATCTGTTTCCTCATGATGAGATTCAGACTATGCGTTTTTGTCGGGAATAAAACAAAAGTGATGGTGGTGTCTTCAAAGCTTCATATTAGGAGGCAAGTGATATGTTGTCTCGTTGTTGATATTAATTTTGATATTTGGTCAAGGTCGTGTCTACCAGGTTTCTCCACTGCCAAGTTACTATTTTTCCCTTTGTAACAAGTAATTTGTGGAGAGATAGAGATTATATAAATAACCTATTTCTCAACACACTTGAATCTATAGTTTTAGCTTCCATAGATAATTCTTGTTTCAGTTACTACTATGATGGCTGATTTTCTAAGTTCTTCTTTTGAGGGGAGCATACCAAACTCAAGAGCTTCCCCTTTTCCCATTTATTTGTATGAACTCATGGATTATTCTGTTCTGTAGGGTATAATCCATTACAGTTGTCATTTTGCTCAATTGTTTGCAGATTTAGCTGGTGGAACCCCTCTCAGGGTAGTTCTTTGTCCTTCGTGACATGTTCCTGTCTATTTTTGAGTACTTCTTACTTTCCAACACAAAGTGTTCCGGGCTCAGCTTATCCTTTCTCTGCCCCAGTCTGGGCATTGGTCTGGGTGTGTGCCTTCCTACAGGGGCATCCTGACTTCTGGGTGCTTTCAGTGTGGAGAGCTAGGAAATTCATACACAGTCATGCACCACACAACGCTGTTTTGGTCAACGATGGACTGCATGTGTGACGGTGCGTCCATAAGATGATAATGGAGCTGAAAAATTTCTATTGCCTAGTGACATTGTAGTGTCATAGCACAATACTTAATTATGAGTTCATGGTGATGCTGGTGTAAACAAACCTTCTATGCTGCCAGTCTTATAAAAGTGCACGGTAGTGTCCTAGGCTCTCTCATTCATTCACTGACTCACCCAGAGCAGTTGCTAGTCCTGTAGGCTCCATTTATGGGAAGTGTCCTTTACAGCAGGGTATATGTTTTATGCCATATTTTTACTGTACCTCTTCTATGTTTTGGTACACAAATACTTACCACCGTGTTACAGTTGCCTGCAGTATTCCGTAGAGTAACATCAGTATCTGTACAGGTTTGTAGCTCGGGAGAAACAGGCTATCCCGCGTGGCCTAGGTGTGCAGTAGGCTATGCCGTCTAGGTTTGTGTACGTATACATTATGATCACACAGCAACACAGTCACCTAATGGTGCATTTCTTAGAACGTGTCTCCGTTGTTAAGCGACATGTGCCGTCTACTGATGCCTCCAATTCTAAGCCAGCACCAGAGGCTTCCTTTTAGCCTTACCCCATTCTATGTCCATATCTCCCTTCTCCAGTAGTGAGAAATCTGCTTGATACTATTGACAAAACTCATTTCTCCCAATCCTGCAACTGCCGTGTAATTAAAAAAATTTTTTTTCATGTCAAAAAGCCATTATTTTACCTCATATTTATTTGAAAATCTGGCTGAATGTAGAATTCTAGGTTGGAAATCACTTTCCTTGAGAAATTTGGAGGCGTAAGACCATACTGTCTAGCTTCTAGTCACTGTTCTGAAATTTCACAGTTAACGTGCCTTTTCTTTCACTGTAACTGGCCCGCAGTGGGCTCTTTCGGTTTGGCATCTCATGATTGTCCTCTGCTTTCTCCCGTGTGGAACACCTTTTGTTCAGCTCTTGGACCTCCTGGAATGGTACACTTAGTTTTTGTAAGTCTTCTCTTTTTTCATGTCTTTTTGCTCTTTCTGGCAGTGTTTGTAAACTGTTGAAAGAGAATTTTTCGAAAGTCACTATCAGGTTTTTAATTTTAAGAGCTCTTTTGTTCCCCGAATCTTTCTTTTTTATATCTGCTCGTTCTTGTCTTGTGAATGCTCTATCTTCTGATCTCCGAAGATACTGTAGTCGCCTTCTACTGTGTCGTGTGCTCCAAGATAGTTTTTTCTGTTTGTGTTTCTCATTTTGAAGGCTTTTCTCTGATGTGTGCTGATCCTTGGTTGTCTGCTTATTTTTAATGGGGTGGACGAGAAGTGAGCTGTGTGTGTGGGTGGAGAGGGCCGGCACCACGGCTGGGTCTGCGCAGCCTGTTTGTCCGAAAGTCCTGCGGTATCTTTAAAACAGGTCAAGTTCCCGGAAGAAAGTTCTTTAACTGAAGGGTAAAAGTGCTCGTGCCATCATTCTGACAGCCAGATGGGGAAAGAGTGCAGGGTTCGCAGCATTCAGTGTGTATTTTTTTCTTAATCTCTTTTTGGTGCAGTACCCCCACAGCTGTGCATGTGTCCTGCAATCCAGAGACTTCCTCTGTTTTTTCTACTCCAGAGAATAACCTCCAAATGCATATTTATGCATCTAGGGATCCCTGGATTCTCTCCTTAAACTTTCAACTGCCTGTGTTTTTATCTTAGTCTCACTTCACCACCATTTTCAGAGGTGACTGTGTTGATACGATCAGTTCTTGATTTTCCCATTGTTGCTTTTCTCCCTCTACTTCCTTTCTTCCAAAATTTTATTGCTGCTGTTCCTTCTTTTCTATCTCCCACATTCTTGCAGAGTTGTACGTGAAAAAGAAAACCCAGCACAATATATACATTTATCAAAGCATCATGTTGTACACCTTGAATATATACAGTTTTTATTTGTCAGTTGTACCTCAGTAAAGCTGAAAAAAATCCCTTTACAGTAGTTGTAGTAGGTTTTCAGGAGGGCGCACAATTAGATGCTTGTCTTGCATCCTTCACCTTGCCTGGAAGTCCTGGTGTCCACTCTTTACTTAACCTTAAAGGTTGAAATTTCAGAGCCTTTTGCTCATTTCTGCCCTTCCCTGAAAGAACATGTTGACTACCAGAAGCACAGTTGGAGTCTTAAAATTCTGCTTATTTCTAAGTGCGAAACTGTAAAGATTATTCACATTTCAAAGGGGCCGTAGAAGCTGTATAGTTGATTTCTTTTGTATACTGCATGAATCCCACCCATCAAAGTTGGCTGCCCCCACCCCTGCCCAGAAAGTGTCCTGCTCTGTTGCCCTGGCTAGAGTGCAGTGGCATCATCATAGCTCACTGCAACCCCAAACTCCTGGGCTCCAGTGATCTCCTGCCTGAGCCTTCCAAAGTGCTAGGATTATAGGCATGAGCCACTGTGCCTGGCCCATCAAAGCATTTTTATTATGATATTTATTTAAATACTCAGTCCATTCAACAACACAGATGTTCAGTGTAGTAAGTATAGTTGATTATCATTATTCATGGTAGGTAGGTTTTATAAATTCACCTGGAACACTGAATTATTAGTGAATACCGAGTCATTGCTCCTTGGCTGAATGGTCAGTTTTCCTTTGAGCCTCTGGTCACGTCATTTGTGTCAACAGATTGATATATAACTTTGTTTTCTGTGTATTTCTGTTTAAAGACGCCATATTTACTACATATCGTTGATTCGTTAACAGTGAGCTCAAGACCAACAGCACTAAAACTCATGGCTGAAGGAAGCTTATCTGACACGTGTTTTCTCCCTAAGGCACATCACTGCCTTGTGCTTAGGAACACAGGACTTCATCACTACACTTAGGAGCCCTTTTAAATGGTGAAATCACCACCAGAAAGCACACACATGCAAAAAACATGACACTAAGTAGACTGCAAAAAGGACGTTTGTTTATAGCATGAGAGCTGAAACAAAAAGGCCCAGTGTTGCCTTGTTCTACCTCATCTGGGAACACGCTCAATAGGCAACTCAGATTTTCCACCACTCTGCATGTGCGCGTGTCTACAAATGACTGCGAACTGGCTGGGAATGTTGATTTGGGGGTTGCAAATAAATTTTAGCAAGTAGGCAAACTGGCAAATACGGATTTTACGAATGGTGAGATGTAACCACCCATAAAAAATAGAACATTAATTATCAGTCCCCCCACTCCCAAGAATGCTCTTTCCCCTTTCAGAAAGTTATCATTTTAAGCAGTTTTCTTATTGACCCCCAATCTGTCTCTGGCTTTTACTCTCAACTTCTGCCTCTGAAGTGTTTTCTTTATTTGAAAGTAAATATTGATGATAAATGTATTCTTAAGTCTCAGAATCAGGCTTACCTTTCTCTGTTGTCAGGGGTGGGCAGCACAGGACATGGGTTTCAGACCCTTTACCATCTTGGTCTTTTGTTTTTTTCTGGGTAACTTTGAGGCAGTTGAGGTCCCTTTTCTTATGGGGCCTCCAAGTTGAATTCATTCCTCCAGGGTAGACACTGCTATTGCGCGACTATCGTAATGAGAGAGAAATACAACAAAACGAGGACTGCCATTCCCTTGGGTTTGCTCCCCTTCCAGTTCTAATCTGAAATCTCATTGTCACTGCTTAAGGCAGACCCCGGTAAAGTCCTGTTTACGTCGGCTTGCTGACTCGGTTTCCAGAAGTGTATCGTAGATTTTCTGAGTCTGGATTTTGTTGTTGCTGTAATATTCCCTGTGCACACTAGGGATTGAGCATCCGTCCCAGTTTTTGTTTTGTCTCAAGAATTTTTATAAGTTTGGAGGCATTATTAAGGGTTTCTGTCTCTACCTTTCTTTTTGTTTCTTTCATCTTGTTTATCCCTGTTTACTCTGCATCTCTGTTTTTGACTAACAGGTTGTGTGTTAGCTTAACTGTGTGTCTCATGCCTTTCCCTAAACATGTTGCTGCTTTCTACTTCGCAATGAAGGTCTTATTTTTTTTCTTAAATTTTATGACTCAGTTTAATCCTTCCTTTCTAGTTTTATTAAGTACGGTTAGCAACTTAAATGTCTTAACTCTCCGTTTATTTTTTGACTTACATGTTCATCAAACATTTACAAACATGTACTCCATGCTAGGTTCTTTGCATCTCCAGCATCTAGTAAAGATGAGTAAGAGGCAACCTTGAAGAGGTTAGTTTGGGGAAGGGGACGCCTAAACAGTTACACACTTGCAAGATGTATGTGGGATGAGAGAGATGTATGGATTACAGAGGAAAGGTACATTGCTAGGAAGTCGCTGCATCTTTTTTTTTTTTTAAGACAGCTTTATTGAGATGTAATTTATATATAAAATACACCCATTTGAAATGTGTAGTCCAGTAGTTTTTAGTTTGTTCAGAGTGGTGCAGCCATCCCCACAATCAATTTTAGAACATTTTTGTTATCCTAAAAAGAAGGTCCATAACCATTTGTAGTCACTCCCCATTTCTCCCCAACCCCCAGCCCAGACAATCACTCACCTACTTTCTGTCTCTATATATTTGCCTATTCTGGACATTTTTTTCCCCAGTTAGAATGGCTCTGATTAAAAAGTCCAAAAACAATAGATGCTGGTGTGGACATTTGAAAACATATTCCTCTTAACTATATATCCTTTGACTAACATCTCCCAGCCCCCCTCCTGGCCACCTAAGCCTCTGGAGAGGACCGGTCTGCTCTCTACGTCTGTGAGATCAACTTTTTGAAATTTCACTTAAGAGTGAGATCGTGTGCTGTTTGTCTTTCTTTGCCTGGCTTGTTTCACTTAACATAATTGAGGGAAATGCAGATCAAAACCACACTGAGGTACCTCTCAGGATGGCTGTTATTGAAAAGACAAAAGATAAATGTTAGCAAGGATGTGGAGAAAAAGGAACCCTTATACACTGTTGCTGGTGGGAATGAAAATTAGTGCAGCCATTATGGACAGCAGTACGGAGCTTCCTCAAAATAAATTAGAAGTAGACTACCATATGATCCAGCAGTCCCACCGCTGGTGTCCTGTCCAAAGGGAATGAAATCAGTACACACAGCACTAGTCACAACAACTGAGATTGGCATCAATCTAAGTGTCCATCAGTGGATGAATGGATAAAGAAAATGTGGTATCTGTACACAACAGAATATTATTCAGCCTTAAAAAGAACAAAATCCTGTCATTTGTGACAACATGGGTGAACCTAGAGAGCATTATGTTAAGTGAAATAAGCCAGGCACGGAACGACAGATACCACGTGATCTCGCATGTGAAACCTAAGAAAGTAACTGACTCTTGATGGATGTATTTATTCCTGTAATTCCTTTGTGTTTTTATACCCTACCTCTTCCCCACTCTTCGGGGTAGAGCAGTCCATTAGGTGCCTTCCTCCCTAGTTGATGGACACACTTTTGGTGTGTTGTTCAGCAAAGGATGCAAATGTGTCTCTTGTGAAAGCCCACGTTTGTCATTCTATCAGGGCATAATTTTAAAAACTTTTCTTAACTCTGTCAACTAACTGATAAATTTTTGCTGAACCTTGCCCGTGTTTAGACACAGGACCTACATAGAGTCGTCTTATCAACCTTTTGTCTCTACTGTCTAAATGCATTGTTGATTCTTCCCTCCCCTGGTCTTGTCATTGCGGTGTTGTCTGCCCTCCACCCTGTGGCACTGAACTGTGCATGAGAGAGAGCAGTCACTAAGACAGGTAGCTCAGTGATGTCTACCTGATTCCTGCTCTCGCTATCTGTTTCACACGCTTTGGCATTTCATTTACTTGCTGCCATAGTAACCAGGACTCTTGGCAGTCTTCCTCTTTCCCATCTTTTATTCATCTGTGAGTGCATCTGAAAGGGGATGGGGAGGATAGAAATGGAAACCTTGCAGCAAGGGGATCGTGGGCTTCGGAATGTCCTCAGGATAGCGAGCATGGGTACTTTAATTTTTGGGTTGTTTCCAGCTGATGAAGTAGTATTTACAACAAATAGCCATCCATTGGGATTGTCATTTCTCATTTAACATTCAGGGAGGACTCCAGTGAAAGAGTGGAACTTCCATGTTCCTTAAATTAGGGTTGGAGAAGATCATTGCTTAAAATTTCTTATAACTGCAATTCAGCCAGAATCATTTTGGAATGATGAGAAGCCAGCTAACTTCCCTCTAGAGTATGGTTCTCACCTTTGTCGGCACCAGGAGAGCTTTAAAAAAGAAATCTTGGTGTCTAGGATTTTTGAATCCCCAGGTCAATTGAATTGAAATAGCCAGGGTGAGATGCAGGTGTAGGTAGTTAAGTTTTTGGGGAGTCAAAAGTTACTTGCACATTTTTGACTGGACAGAGGGTGGTACCCCTAATCTCTACATTGTTCAAGGGTCAAATAGCCTACTGTTGGCTGGAAGCCTTGTTGATAACAGTCAATTAACACGTATTCTGTATGTTATATGTATTATATATTGTATTCTTACAATAAAGTAAGCTAGAGAAAAAGCAAGATTTTTCAGATGGTTGCAAGTCTTCAAAAAATTTTCCAGTTTATTGAATAAAATCTGCATATAAGTGGACCCATGCGGTTCAAACTCATGTTCATGGGTCAGCTGTATATTGGTTCCTGTCTCTTCCTTCTCCTCCAGCTCCCCTACTTTTTTTTTTTTTTTTTTTTGAGACACAATCTCACTTTGTTGCCAGGCTGGAGTGCAGTAGTGTCATCATAGCTCACTGCGGCCTCAAACTCCTGGGCTCGAGCCATCCCTGTGCCTCAGCCTCCCAGGTAGCTGGGACTACAGGTGAGTGCCACCACACCTGGCTTCCCCTATTTTTTAAAGTCTGTTAAAAACTGCCTCTTAAGTATTAGTTCAGTAGCTACTTCATATTTGTTATAAGTGGCCCATTAAACGTGATTCGTAGGCAAAATAGAGCAGTTAAGTGTTCAAAACTGTTTTCTATCGTTGACCTTTAAAAAGCTTTTCTAGTCTCTTCAAGTTAAGGTCCATCTTGGTAAATAATCATGTTTGGGCATGTATTCATGTATCTTTATGTTTCTTAGTGTTCTAAGCTTGATAGTTTTTATTCCTTTATTACCTAGAGGACTACAGCTGGTGATTCAACAAGTTGTGGGGCAAAAGGAATTCACTCGAATCAAAAATATTTGATCAGATGGTTGCTGTGGAACGAGTTTCATGGTTGATTTTGCCGCTATCGGTAGGCAGGGCTGGCACTCGGCACATTTCGAGGTGGACTGTTGTCCACCTTCTCCTTCCGAGGTCTGCAGGTTGTGTACAGAACTTCTCCACTTCCCTTGAATCCTCTACTGTTGAAAAGTCAGTGCTCGCACGTGTTCTTTTCAGACTGCTGTGAGAATCTCAATGCAGTTTCCAGGGATAATCTCTGTATTTAAAAATTCAAATTTCATGGAAATTTTTTAAAAGGAAATAAGCCTTGGAATTAAGATTCAGCAAAGAATGAGAAAGGCTTTTTACATTTCCATGTTCACAGGATTTGACAGTTTTCTGTCCTGGCTCTACCTTCCCTGAGTCCTACCTGCTGTTGGGGGTTGCGTGACTCTGTAACATGGGGAGGGTAAGGTGTAGGTCGATGCTACATGCCAGGAGCATGTTGCGGACTGTGTGTGTGGATGATTTCCTGGTCGACGGGGACAGTGTGGTAGTGTTAGCTGGGTGCATCCCAGGGCCGCTGGCTTAAAGCTGTCTTTGCCTCAGAGTCTAATTTCCAAGATAGTTTTGTTGAGTGTCTCTTCTGGGTTGGAAGTAGGTTTCATTAGATTAAATATTGGTCATTGACCAATAGCGTTTATGCTACTCCCATGAATTCTTAGCTTAAATAACCTTACCGAATGGGAATTTTATTTTGGGGCAAGTGAAGATGCCCTTCTTCCTTTTGTTCTTCCTATATTTTTGCTCTCATCTCTTATTATAGAAATTTTCCCTGTTAGAATCTCTAGAACTGTGGTTTTCAAGATGCGGTCTGAAGACCCTTGAGCCCCGCAGGGACCCTTTGAGGGGATCGTTGTGAAAGCCGCGGTGGGTAGAGCAGCTGGAGCGTTTGTGTGAGTCCAGGCAGCAGCGTTAACTCCTACTGTGTTCTTCACCACCAGGCTCTTGCAGCTTTCAGAGGAGCCAGTTTCACTTCAGAGTGGCCTTCGGAATGGTGAATGGTACCACGATGGTGTTGACTTTAGTCTTAGCAGGGGCTGCAGAAGTTGTGCAGTTCCGCCTCCTGCCCAGTGCAGATGTTGACAGTGCCATCCTGTGTCTGTTCCTGTGCTTAGTGATGGGAAGGCCCGTGCTCCACAAGGCAGCCTGTCTCATTTTTATACAACTGTGTTTTTCAGAAATGTGTTCTTGTTTACAGATTAAAGCTCTGTTTTTCTGTAATTTTTACCCTTTGATTCTAGACTACCCTTGGGGTCCAATCAAAATAAAACAAATTCATCTCCTGCATAATAGCCCTGCAAATATTTGAAGTTAGCTGCTGGGTTTTCCCTAAGTTGTCTTTTATAGGCTAAACACTGTTTGTTTTAGTGATTAATAACAATAATAATATTGAAAATTAATTTTAGTTTTTTTCTAGGATTAATTAATTTTCTTTTTCAAAGTACTATACTGTTTAGTTAATTTTGGGGGATAGTACTTTATCTTAGCTACCAGCAAATAATTAGAACAATGTAATTTTAACATTTATGTTTGTTTGTGTACTTGAACTTGATGTTTTTGAAATGCATGAAATATTTAGTGTTACTTTCACTGCTAGATGAATTCTGGGTCTTTTTAAAAGACAGTGTTGGTATTAATAGTATTTTGGTACTGCATGAAATAAATAATAAAACACTAATATTGCAATTTTGCTTCACAGTCAATACCTTGGCAGTGAGCTTTGTCATATACAAAAAGTGGATTTAGATTATATTACAGGCCACACGTGGTGGTTCATGCGCTTAGGGAGACTGAGGTGGGAGGATTGCTTGAGCCCAGGAGCTTGGGACCAGCCTGGGCAACATAGACCCCAACTCTCTGAAAAATAAAGACTACTTAGTCGTGTGCAGTGGCATGTGCCCATAGTCCTAGCTCTCCAGAGGTGGAGGCAGGAGGATCATTTGAGCCCAGGAGTTTAAGGCTGCAGTGAGCTATGATTGTGCCACTGCACTCCAGCCTGGGCAGCAGAACAAGACCCTGTCGCTAAAAATAAATAAATAAATGATATTAGAGACAGGAGGAAACTTAAGGGTTCCTTGAGAAAAGATAGGAGTAAATCAGCAAGAGACCCTCTGAGGGAGGTACAATTGATACATTAATGCATTGAACAGCTCTTCGTTCAGAATCTCCATTTGTTCCATGATAGGGACTGTTTTAGACTTTGGGAATATAGCTGTGTATAAGACAGACAAGGGTCCTTGTTCTCCTGCAGCTTACATCCTAGTTAGTGAAAGAATACTTGCAGATTGCCGTAAGCACTGTTAGAGGTAAACGAGAATGACGTTAGGAGTACCTGAGGTTCGGGGGCACTTATGGGTAGTGATGTCAGAATTGGGGCATAAAAAGAGAAAGAGACTTTCGTATATAACTTTGCATGCTCCGGGAGATGTTGAAAATTGCATTATCAGTGTTTATGTGGAGCTTATAGAAACAAAAATTAAGAACCAGTAATTTAGCAGATGAGGAGACTGAGGCACAAGTGTAAAATTGATACATTGTAACATATCCAGAGTTTATGTAACTTATTAGTGAATGAACCAGAACTGGAATCCTATTTTCCTAGTTTCCATTCACATTCTTTCATCGTTTGTTTTTTGTGTTTTTTTCAAATGAACATTTTCAGTCCCCCCAATATGAGCCCCACCAAAATTGTGTTTTATTGACATATTTGATAAGTTAGGGGAAAGTCTTGGGAGCTGCTTTCAGATGGGATCGGAAAAGCCGGTAAGAAGTGTGTACAACTAATCTTAGAATAGTTGGAATTAAATATTTCAAAGACCTTGTAAGTGAGAATTACGGCAGCAAGATCATTTGCTTCTGGTAAACCATATACTTTTGCAAATTGAACATTGTGCCGGATTGAGCAGAACTTCGCACTCTCCCCCCCAAGCTTAAGAATTTTATTTGAATAGATCTATAGATTTCATCAAATGAGGAGAGTTGAAGTTAGCAATCTGGGTTGATAGAGGAGATTAGGAGCTTGGTAGATGGAGTGGTGAATTTGTAGAAGCAATTCTGTGCCCTGTGGCGAGTTGAACAGCCAGGCTGATGGTGTTTGTTAGGTGGTGCCCCGTGTGTCTACCAGACTGGTTTTATTTGTGGTGCATTTTAGGGTGAGTGGATTGAGGCCCTGCCACAACCCTGTCACAATGTAGAGCAGGGTTAGCCAGGTAGTAAGAGGTTCAGGATTTGGAGTCCTATGGTTTCTGTTGTAATTACCGATCTACCGTTAGCATGAAAGCAACTGTAGGTGCTATGCACATGTATGAGTTGGTTGTATTCCAATAAAACTTTATTTGCCAGAACAGGTAGTGAGCCAGATTTGGCCCAGGGCCTGGGTTCACTGACCCTGCTTTGTTGTGAGGTCAGGTATATGGCACATGTTTAGCAGCCCTAACAAACAAGAAATATTTTTGCTACTCCTTCCATCCTTTTTAACTTTTGGGTAATTTGAAATTACAGTCAAATGAATGTGGCTATTCAAAAATGCAGTCCACAGTTTGACCTTTACATATCAAAGTCAAAACATATTTTGATATTTTCCTAAGTTACATTCTTGTTAGGTAGCCTTTCCCATTTTTTTGACAGATGTAAGAAGAAAATCTTTTTTTATTTCATCAGCTCTTATTTGAGAAGAGAGTACTATGTTTCATAAACAAGAAATACTGAGATATAGTCCTTTTTAAATCAGGCAAAACTGAAATTAAAATTTATTGGGATAGCTAATCATTAGAAGACTAATTAATCAAAAAAAATTTTTTTAAACCTTACCTATTCTTAATTTGGATAGACTATTCATCCACCTTATTATAAGTTAATTGATGTATGCCAGGTCAAAAAATGGCATTTTTAATGAAATGAAATACTATCCTGCTGTTAATAAATTGAGTCTCTGCAGATATATGGAAATATCTTTGTGAACTAATGAAATATGAGAAGAATTTAGTCTCCTTGTGATTAGAACCATGTAAGAGTATGTTTGATACAATCATAAGGAGAAGGGAAGAGATTTTTGGCTTCTGTTTTTTATTGTCTTCAGGAAATTTCCATTTCATCTTAAAATTTTTACATGTATAAATAAAACAATTCAGTAAGAATTTTAAAAATCCTTAGTGGGCTGTAATATGAAATGAAAGTAAAAATTTCCTTTCTAAGCCTTAGGCTAATACCTAGGGCATTCCTACCATTTTAGCAGCATTTGTCAGACAGGAAATCTATAAAAGATGGTGGATTTTCTTTTTTTTTTTTTTTTTTGGTTGCCATAATGCACACTTAAACTTGTTCTGCAATTTTCTTTTCACTTGACCCCAGGTGAGCCACTGGAAGGTAGCCTTTTCTTGAGTTCCCTTTTGTGCCTTAAAATCTCCTTGTTTGGTTGTGTCCCTTCACTTGGTCTTTGAGAAGTGCCCCTGGTCCTCACCAAGACGTGCCTGTGGCTTCCTCCCGGGCTGTTGGGCAGCTCTCCTCTTCCTCGCAGCGGGCTCTCCCCTCACTTGCTGCCCCCTCACGATGTCTCTCAGAGGCCCCGTCCCAAATCTGTGAATCTTCTTGCCTTTTTTTTTTTTTGGTGAAGATTAAGTAGGTACCAGTGCGACAGACTAGACCAAGTTGGGCATATGGCAGTTGTGTAGTAAATCATAGAGGTCATCATTGTTATTTTAAAAATCCTACATTTTATCGTCTTGACTGGTTCATTCTCTTTTAACTCCTAGCTTGCTCATGTGTTTTCTCTCCTAAAACACACTGCTCACACTTGTCCCTGGAGCCCTGGGGCTTTCTCCTCCTCACCGTTGCTCTCACACCTCTGCCGTGGAAACCTTGGCGATCATCTACCTTCTGGCTCCATCTCCATCTTGCTGAGTGCCCATGTAGCCACCCCGCTGTGATTTCTTCTTGATATCCCTGTTCTACCTGGCTGGCATTCTGGAGGCTGCCTCTTTTCTTTAGTTTCTGTGACAGGCAGCCTCCTGTCCTTGTCCTGTTTGTACGTTTTCTCTTTGCTTCTCTGACTTTAAGTCCTATTGTCAGCACCCGCATGTGTGTGCCCCCCAAGGATCTGTTGTTGATCTCTTTTCCTGTCCCCTGCCCTCCGTGATCTTACCTCCTCGTCCGGCTTCGGATGGCCTGCGCAGACGAGTGGAACAGGCGTTGCTCACCCACCTGTTTTGAGCTTAAAGTTTGTATCTTAAGAGATCAACCTAGGGGATCTGTGGGCCTCTCAGACTCAGCATGTCCTAAACCAGACTCGTCTTTTACTGTCTCCCCCAGCCTCTCCAGTGCTCCACTTAGCTGTTGGCAATAGCACCATCCTCCAGCCACCAGGTCTGGCACCGATCTTTGCTGCATCTTGCCCTCATTCTCCACGTTGCATTCATTGCGTTTTTCAGATTTACGCTTGTAAAATACCCTTTCTTTCAAAAGTGTTTCATGTGTGCATGTGTACTGAGAGGTATCTGAAAAGAAACTCACCAAAATGTTTAAAGTTGTCTCACCTCTGGATGCTGGGATTCTGTACTGTTGGAGTTTTGTTTTTTGTAACAGGCCTTTATTATAAACTTACAGACTGTTGCGCCACCCACAGTCTGCCTTCTCAACGCACCCCTGCCCTGGACCTCGTCTGCTGGGCTCCTGGCTGTTTCTCGTGCACACACGCTTCTTGCTCTTGCCCCTTTGCTCAGTGCCGTCCATTCTTTGTAGCTCCGCTCATCGTTTCCAGGGCTCCTTTCAAGGAAGCTTTCCTTAACGAAACGCTTCTCTAGCTGAATGTCCGTCTTCCTTCCATGAGCCCTCTGGTCCCTGTGCCACCGTCTGTGTTCTGCCTTATAGTCACCTTACATGTGTTTTTGTGTATGACCTTTATTAGATTGTAAGCCCCATGAGGGCAGAGATTGGGTCTTAGTCGTCATTTTCAAACCCTTGTGGTTATGATCTCCCAATTTTCCTTTGGGGGACAACCCCTTTTCCCACTGATTGTGGTTTTGGTGGGATGGCAGTTAAGGTGTCCTGCCAACAGGATGCTCCTCTGGAATTTGGATTTTGAATCGTGGGATCCAAGGACTGACAGTGATTGGCACTGATTCAGCCTGGCCGAGGTGCTCTGAAGAAGCCACTCACTAGTTCCTGCCTCCCAGATCCCTGGAGCTGCTCTGGTCCCTGAACCCTCCAAAGCCTGGTTCTTCAGATTTTTCTTCATATCTGTGAGCTGTCTCATATCCTTACAATAAATGTCTCTCTCTCTTTTTATTTTAAGTTAGCTAAAACCAGTTTCTGTTACTGTTACCCAAAGATTCCTACCACTAGAGCTGTTATGATTGGAACTGACCAGACTTAATCGTTCTAGTTCTTATATTGATCCTGATGGTATTTTTTCTTCTCTTTAAAAATGAAAACAAAACAAAACAAAAACAGCCAGAGACTGCTGCTGCTTTGAAACGTACGATAGAAGCCCTGATGGACAGAGGAGCAGTCGTGAGGGCCTTGGAAAACCTGGGAGAACGAGCACTGCCCTATAAGATCTCCATGCACAGCCAGCGGCACAGTCGAGGCGGGTAAGTGTCCTCGAGAAGCACTTGGGAAGGTGAAGTCTACTGTTCATCAGTATTAGAAATTGTTGTAACTTCACGGTCAGCTCCTCATGGTGCCCGGTGTGGTTCACGCGCATGCCCCAGCAATGTTGTGTTGCAAATGGGATGCAGTTATGCTGGCCCTAAATAGACTATAATTAGAGCACAAAAACAGGCCAGCCTTGAGCAACAGGCCGATAAGCTCTTGATTGTGGGCAGCTTTTCTTATCAGCCTAAGCAGTGTTTTCCCCTGGCATTTAACTTTTGCCTTTAGTACACCGTAACCGTGAACCGTGTTGTCCACATACTAGTGCACCCTTTGTAAATATGTAGGTTGCAGACTGCTGCTTTTGATTAATGGATATAACCGGAGCCTAATCCACAGTAGAAAAATGGTTCTGTCTACTCCGGCTAATGGTCACAGTTTTCCGTAATGGAGTTTTTTCTCCCACTGTGTACAGCAACTTCCTCAAACATATGGCAGGGGTTTGATTCTGAAGTAATAACTATCTTTGTAGAAGTTCTTTGAGAACAATACAGAGTTGGTTTGAAGCTTCTATAAGCTCTAATGATGGCTTTTTTGTACTTGTGGTTCTGATTTAGGGTAAAAAAATCTTCTCACGTTGGGTTTCCTAGAAGTAGGTGTTAGGGAAGATGGGAGTCGGTTTTTAGTATGGTGGGAAGAGTGCAGGAGTAGAGAACTGGATCCTCCCTCGGTCCTCAGTGGCTCTGCATAGCCTCGAGCAAATCACTCACTCAGCTTCTCTGACTCCAGCTATTTTGGGCACTGAACTCGGGTGAGCCCTCCCCTGTCTGCACCGTCAGGGGCCCAAGTGGGATGGTCTCTGAGATGTGCTCTGTGCAGGCAGAATGCTGCTCTTGGCCACGTGGAGCGAGTGGTCTTGTGCAGGTGCAGCGCAGCCATGGGGCCCGAGTGGAGTCCGTCTGTCCCATCCAGGCTTCCTTACTGCGTTTAAACCATCCGCTGCACGCACTGCGCATTTCATCTTCTGATTGCCTCACCTTGCTTTGTGCTAGTGCTCAGCTTCTCGAGAACACCTCTGAAGAGAGTGCCTGGACGTTGCTAGGCAACGGGGAATGCAGTGGCTAGGCTTCTTCCTTAGGCTTAACAATGAGGGATGAGTGAGTGAGTGTGCGTGTGTGTGTGTGTGTGTGTGTGTGTGTGTGTGTGTGTGGAGAACGTTTCTTTCTTTTCTTTCTGTGTAACCGCTATGGGTTGGTTTAACAGCAAGGCTATGAATTCTTTTGCCCTTTTGTTTAAAGAGGAGCATATAAAATCTGGCCACAAAGTATTAGCAAGGTCTTGGATGGAAGGCACTGAGTGAGGAGAGAAGAAGTCAGGTCTCTCGTCCACATGGTGCTTGCAGGGTGTCCGGGAGGGGTGCTTCCTTTCTCCCTCTTTCCAAGTAGAGGATATGGTTTTGCTGGGGGCTGGCGTGACCAGCATCCTAGAATTTGCACTTCTCACAAGTGCCTGGATAATGATGGTGCCACTTGTCTGAGGACCACACTTTGAGAGCCAGTGTAGTAACTCATTTAGTTTTCAGGCCTCAGTGTACCATGCTAGGTGGTTGGGAGAGAGGACTGCTGTTTCCCTATTCAAGTGGAAAAATTTCAGGTTCTGGAAGAACCCCCTGGGACTAAGCCAGAACTGCTGAGCACACTGGCCATGCATTCTGGCTTCCTGACAGGGGCACATGCCTTGCCAAGGGCTGTGTGACTGTTGCGTTCCCTTAATCCATTGATATTTGTAGACCTTATTTCTGGTTCTTTTCCTTTCAGACTCCTCAGCAAAGGAGAAGCAACGTTCTATATTACATACGTCTATTATAGACAGACACAGAAAGGTGTTGCCCAGCTGCAGTGGGGGAGGTTCAGGTTTTAAGCTCGTTTTTCTGGCATAAACCAATGTCTGGTATTTGGTTGGTTGGTTATGTTTTTTAAAGTGTGACTTCTGAAACACTTTCTGTAGAGATGCTCCACCAAAAGAAAAAGTGTGTGTGTGATGTGGAAGACTTGCATGATCTAATCCCTTACAGCAGCGGTCCCCAACCTTTTTGGCACCAGAGACCAGTTTCGTGGAAGACAGTTTTTCCACAGACCGGGGGCCCAGCGGGGCGGAGGGTCAGGTGGTGATGCCAGCGATAGGGAGTGGCTGAGAATATAGATGAAACTTGACTCGCCTGTCACCCACTCGCCTCCTGCTCAGCACACCTCCCCCCTTTCCTGAGTTTCATGGAAGACAGTTTTTCCGTGGGTTCAGGGAGGGACCGAGCTCTGCGGCCCTGTCCCTAATAAGCCTAGGACCGGTACTGGTCCTCGGGCCTGGGGGTTGGGGACCGCAGCCTTATGGAGATGCACAGTTCACACTGGCACGTGCATTGGCCTGTTTGATGGGAAGTCCTTCAGTCAGGTCCTTCATTGATTAATTTTATTTGACCATGTTGCCTTCGAGTTTTGTAACCTCCATGAATATGCTCCACAGTGACTTTTGGGAAATGAGGGGCTAGTGTAGTTTAGAGTTACCTGGATAAGGATTTGGAATTGAGTGGTGTGTCCAGATGTCTGTGGTGTGGAGCTTAAGGTTAGTCTGATGTTCTCTTGGCTTCAGGCAGTCCCTCCACAGCCACCAACCCCAGTCTTGTTCATTACCAGGCTTTTCGCTCATTTGGCAAATTCTGTGTGCACATAGCCACCAAAGGAGTTAGAAACATTTATTAAGTGGATCATGTGCTGTGGTGTGCACGGTGCCGGGAAAGCACACTTATTTGAAATGGTTGGGAAGAAACAGTGGTCTTGTTGGTTATGCATTTAGTATTCAAAATTTTGGCCCTTTTTGAACGGCCCTGGAGGCCATGACAGTTTTGGGGAGGCACTGGTCTGACGTTGATCCTGACGCGGGTGTGTAAGAGCTGGTGTTTAGCTAGAGTGAGCTGGGGTGCTCTGTGAATCCACGTTCCGTTATGGTGCTGTTGGTGTCATGTGTTTAATGCTTTTACATTTTACAGGCAGAAATGGTATGTCCTGGTGGTATCCCGAGGTCTCAGGTTGTTTCTTGGGATTGTCATGGTTCCTGGTCTCAAGGAGTTTTTCAGTCTAATCAGGGAGTTGGCTGCATAGTGCTAAGCTAGGCGTCGGCAAGAGGTGTGAGTGAAGGTGGCCAGAGCAGCAGGGCGTAGAGCCAGGCCCGGGGCTGCGTCAGGCGTCTCTGTTCCAGTTGTTTCCAACATGTTGGGTGGTAGCTCCGCCGTTCTCCCATCCCCACTTCCTCCCTCCACGTGCCCAGTTGGCTGGAAGAGAGAAGTAGGTAGGAGAGACCCTGCTGCTCTTGGGTTATCTGGGAAGTCTTCCCAGAGCAGGAGGGTATACTTTGAAAGAGGCACCAGGTGTTTATTATTATATCAAGACTATTACCAGTTTATGCCAAAAATAAAAATGTAGTCATTCTAAATCTTAATTTAGTCAGTCTCCACTTTAGAAGCAGGTTATGTTCCAGAAATTTGTCTGTAAGTCTGTTGTTTATAAATGGGAGCTTATTTTCCCATTGGAACAGCTTGATGGTTAAGTTCCCAGACTGGTCCACAGAAATTTACTTAATTCATAATCTCTGAGGGTCAGTAGAACTGGGTGAGTCATTTATGTACAGCTGAGGACCATTTTAACCTTGTTTTAAAAAATGTTGTTCTGTGTTCCACCTGGCAGGAGAATGGGGCCTGGGTCCAGTCACCCTTAGAGATGGGGACAATATCTTAGACGTCTGTAACTTATTAACACGATTTTTCTGTTTTCCAAGGGCAGTACTGTCCCAAGTCAGCTGCCCCCAGGTGATGTGAATTTAGGAAGAGGGGGCATTCACTAGATACCCCTGCTTCTGCATAGCCAGGTCAGGGAGACTGGGTCTTGGATGGAAGATTCTGGCTTCACTCATCACCTGTTGTCACCAGGCAGTGTCTGGAAACCCCTTGAGCATGACCTGGAACTGAGGCCTCAGAAGGCCTGGGAATCGTCCCCAGCCCTGGATTGGCTTTGGTCTCCTTCAGGCCCCCAGGCTGTGTCCCCTTTGTGCCTCTGATTGCTCACCTCGATGTCCTCTGGACCCTGTGGGAAAGGCAGGGGCGGTGTGGAAAATTCTTACTGTATTCCTCGGTGTCTGAAAGGCGAGAATGTCACCTAGGCAGGAGGGAACAGTGGGAGTGGAGGCTCACTTAGCTTCTTGCTAAAAAGGGGCAGGCGTTTCACTGAGTCTAGTAACAGTCACCCTGTGCCAGGACCACGTCAGCGTCTTGCTCTGGGCTGCATGTTGCGGTTCTGGTTCCGCTAGATGGGGCTGGGCTGAGGCCTCGAGGGAACTGTAGGAACGGCCTTGGGCCGTGCTGGTGTGTAAAAGGACGCCTCTGCTGGGGTTTGACTCTTTTTCCCGGGTCTGATTTTGCTGCAGTGAGATTGGGCTGACTTCCTAATGCCTGTGTGTGTAAGAACTCTTAAGTAGTGAAAGCAGTTTTTCTCACCTGTTTTGTGCCTTCTTTCCCTGCTCTTATCTGCTTTAAAATTTGGGTGGGTGCTTATAGCAGAGATCTACTGGCCTACATATAAGATACCCTTCTATTTACGGGTAAGCAGGGTGGTAAAAATAACTGGCTCCATGGTGAATCAGTGGAATTTTACTGACTCGCTCCCCAAATGTGTCTGCTGCTTACTCCAAGAGCGCTGGCACCCTCTCTAGAGGAGATTGATTCTCCTCTGTAGTTTTCCCGTTAGCTAACATTTCCATGTTCTCGTGCTTTCTGCCAGCATTAAGTCAAGGCCAGCATCCTGACCCCATTCTTGTGTGTAGGTGCTCTGCGCCGAGTTTCAAGGCAGGGCTGCTGTGGCCTTGGAGGTTTCTTTTTAGTGGCAGTGCCCCAAGATTTGTAAGGATCCTGCAGGTTTAGTGATTTTTAAAATGTATGAGAACCAACAAATAGAAAAAGAAATGGGGCTTTTCCATGCAGAGGGTGCCTTGGTTTGGAAGCCTGAATCCAGCAAGGTTTAATTGAGACGGTGTAGGAGCTGGCATTCAAACAGATCTGTTTTCTATCTTCAGAAAGGCTCAGACGCTTCGGGGCTGCAAAGCCCCCTCCCCCACCCACTGTGAGCCACTGAGCGCTTCAGTGGAAATTTCCACTTGTCTGCTGGGGGAAGGGGAGGGTGAGGGAGACAGACAAAGAATATAACTCAAATTCAAGCGAGCAGTTTTTATGGAAAACTTGTAAATACAGGGTTAAGACAAAAGTGAAATTAAAAAAATACAACCTTTACGTTAAAGAGCATTACAAGAAAATGCACTTTTTCCCTTGACTCCTAGTGGAGTGGGGTGGGGGCTGGAGGCCCAGCAGCCTGTCTAGCCTGTGTCCGAAGGTGACTGGGTGGTGTGGAGGGATAGGACTCGAGGGCAGGAGAGAAAGGACCCTGACAGCTGCTATTTCCGCACTGCGTCTGCAGCGATGCCGCGTTCTTGGTGGTGTCCTTTTCCAATATTGGGCACCATCTATCCTGGGGAAGCCATTGTTCTGGTTTTTTTTTCCAGATCTGTAGGGGGTTTTGGTCATGTAGTGGAGAGTTTTGTAGTGTGAGAGTATCTTAGGAAAGACAAAGGAGATTAATTATTCCCTTGAAGGCCATGTGGGCAGGTTCTACCTGGAAAGTAGTTTCCTGTTGCTCCGGAAGAGCTGCGATAGTGCCTGGAACCTTCCCTGGCACCTCCTCTCCTTCTTGCCCCGGTCAGTCATCTCCTTCCTTCCACCTCTGCCAAGTTGGTACACATAAAAGCGAGGTGCTTTTCTATAGACGAGATGCTTGGGTGAAGCTGGTATCAACCTTGTGGATGAAGTGATTCTGTAATTAGCACCACACGTGGGAAACAGACCTTTGACAGTAAACACTGCTGGGCTTGTGCCCAAGGCAGTGGTGGCGCTTCTGTGAACCTGGCTGCCTGCTGTGCCGTGTGGCGCGTGGCTGAAGGTGCTGGGAATGTGCAGTATAATTAGATGTTAGACTTTTGAGCTGGGTTTTTCAAAATGATCTGTCCACTTACTGATTCAATCACTGATTAGATTAAAAGTGGGAAATGAAAAACTAGCTATTTGGAGAACTTTATTATTTTCTTATTAGAATGTCAGCTTTTGGGCATGTCTAGGCAGTTGCAGTGCCATCAAAATTCTTAACTGTTCTATCTTGAGTGAGGAGTTGATCTTGAGGATGGAGATGAGAAAGAGTCCACGTATGTTAGGACTTCCGGTCTTGTGTTTTGGTTCTGCCTAGCTTGGTTAGGAGAAGCGGCAAACATTCATGTTGGAAGCCTCTTGATCCTCCCTTCCCCCAGGGCCAGGAGGAAGGTGGGGCCGAGGGCTGTCAGGTTCCCGGGAGACACTGAGTCCCTCCTCTGGCCCCTTCTCTGGAACAGCAGCTCCTCTGAGCCTCAGGACAGTCTCTCCACGGTCACCTTTATGAGGATGGAGGGAGCAGGTCTCGGGGTTCTGAGGTCATTTTTTCAGTCCAATTTCCATTTTTGTAGGTCTCATATGGACCTGCACTGTCATGGAAAGAGGTCCTTGTAGGCGTCACGAGCAGCACATCTTCATAACTCCAGGCGGGTTGTTCTGTGCCTCACTTTCTTCATATGTAAAAATGGAAATGCAGGGCTGTACTCCGGTTGCTGCATCGGTGTAGTGTCATCCTCATTCCTCGGGTCGTCTGTGGTTAGCAAAGCCCAGCAGTTGGGTGTCTGTGATGGCGACGTCATTGCCCAGTCTCCTGAGGGAGTTGGGGGCGGGGGTTGTCGGAGTAGCGTGAGCCTGGGTTTCTGCGGCACAGAGGCGCTTGGGACTCTGTGCAGAAGGACTGTGTGTTCCTCATCTTCTTAGGCCTCCTTCTGAGGTTTGCCCATAGCAGATGCTCCTTAACCAGGTAAGTGTGCCCGGTTAAATAGGTAGGAAAAAAGAATGTCTACTAGAAGCAACCAGGAATTGGTCGAGTCCTTCCTGTGTGGGAAAGCAATGATGGACCATGAATCTGTGTGCTTGGGCCACCGCAGCAGACAGTTTGTCCCGGACTTCTGCTCTGTTCTCTCAGGGCGGGGGAGGGACAGCTTGGTTCCCTGGGAGAAGAGGTGCGGAGGTAGGAGGCTCAGCTTTCCACCGAGAGTGGTGAACACAGCGAGATCTGCCCAGCTCTGAGCCACTTCCTTCTTCTCTGTCGTGGCGGTATTTCCTTTTCGTGTGAATTTCCATGTTGGAATAAGGAGCTGTGGGCCCAGATCAGCAGGTGATAAGTGAGGGTCACAAGCCGTGGTTGTGGGCACAGACCCCACATGCTGGCTGGGGCTCTTGTTTGGGCTGGTTGCTAGGGAGTGTCTCCGCCGGTGGAGGGGTGTCAGCAGGGAAGAGTGTGAGGTGAGAGGGGTTTTGACAGCAGCAGGGCAGCCTTCAGAAGCCTATACAGTCCAATCTTAGGATTTCCAGGTCTTTCTTTGAGACTTCTTTTTATCTTCGAGAAACCGATGTGCTGGGTGCTAGGTAGCAAGAGGTGCGGTGAACAGAGTGAGGAGCTGTAGAGTCTGGAGTCCAGAGCTTGACACTCTCTCTGTGCCCTGGGGCAGATCATTGCCCTCTGGAAGCCTCAGTTTCCTCATGTGGAGGGGTTGGACTGCATCGTCTATTCCCAGCACTCCCATTCTATGATTCTGGAACCCATTTGGTCCCAGAGCTGTCCGTGGCTTCTTGTGTGCTGGATGGAGTCAAAAGACCTGCTCTTCTTGAATCCTGGTGATGGCTGCTTAGTAGCCCAGTGCGCTTGGGCTGATGACCTTCCTAAGTCTCTCTCTTAACTGCATTAGATTGCAGACTCAAATGAGGCCGCACTTAGGAAACCACCGTGGGACCTGCTGGAGGAGCCGCTGTTGCTGGGGGAGGCTGCCGGACGCAACCCAGCGCTGGGCACCACTGCCTCTCTTGCGTCCCCTGATGGCCACGAAGAGCGGAGCTGCTGCTTCTCGCTCGCCCTCTCCTCAAAGCTGTTGAAAAGATAGGAGAGCACTTTGGAAATTAGAGCGTCCCCTGTAAGACACTGCTAAGTTTTGAACTGTGAAGTTTCTGATTTATCTGGCCGCTGGTTTCCATCCCTGGATGTTCTTTTTACCGTTATCACAAAGTGGTATCCAGAAGCTTTGGGTGTATTTGTGAGGATTATTGGGTGAGTGTGAGTGTGTGGAGAACGCCTTTCGGGAAGACTGTATGAGGATTGATTTGTGGGCAGTTGAGTTGGTTGTCGGCAACTGGTAAACACACTTTCGCTTAGAACATGTTTGGACTCCTATGCTAGCCCACAAAAATGCCTCTTCAACCTGGGATGCAGTTGCATGGAGAATGGAAGAAAGCAGTGCCCGCTGTTGACAGTGTCATAAGTAAAACCAGCAAGCCCCAGAGACCATAGTTGAGTAAGTCGAATACTCGAGTGCAAAGGGCAAGCTTCAACCCGGGAAAGGAGGTGCCTGTGGACTTCTGGAGGCAGGGACTGGGAGCACTTGTGGGGCTGGCAGTGGCGGTGGTTGGGTTATCAGATGCCCCTGGTGTGTCCAGCCCTTGCTAAGCATGTCCATCCGTAGTAGTACCGCGTGATACGTGGCATCTCTGCAGCACACTGCCGTCAGCATGGGCTGTACGTGGGATAAAGCAAGAGAGCAGGACTCTTCCAGGGGAACTGGGCAGAAGGCAGTACGGAGGCAGGAGCTGAGAGAGGATGCGCCTGTGTTCAAAGACAGACTGCCTGCTGTAGACCTAAGTGTTGTGGGAATGTTGACAGAGGGTGAAGTCATGACTTCCCTGTGGTAGTTTGGAAGAACGTTTTGACGAATTTGCTGAGTGGACGCACACATGGATAGATGATGGGAAGGAAGACATGCCGGGGGTTCTGCTGGCTGAGAGTTCCCTGCCCTGCCCTGGCTGCCAGGCTGCCAAAGGGCAATTGTTGAGGGCAGGGTGGGGGGTTTGTATGGGTAAAGGCTGGGGGTTGGCAAGGAGGATATAATTTAAAGTTGATCACACTTTTTTTAAGGCTCTATTCCAGAGCCTTGCTCAAAATAACTAATCAATAATTAAATGTTGAACCAATGAGCAGTTCATGAGTTGGGTGTTTGCAGTCCTATTACCTGCTATATGGAGGAGAGATAAGCAAGTGGAACTAAACCTCAGAAAATTTGGCCGGGGTGCTGTGTAGTTTTCACAGTAAGCCCAAGTAGTGGTCCCGTTGGTGAGCAGATGTGCAAGTCACTGCCTCAAGAAGGTTGTGAGATAGTGGTGTTTACAACATTTTATTTCATTTACCAGGGAGCCTGGGGCTCTTCGTCAGCTATGGCGGTGGTCCCCTCTCATCCCCACCCACACCAGGTCACTGCCAAGTCCTGCCTGTTCTGCTTCCTAAACAGCAGCTAATAGAGAGGTGTAACTTACACAGTGTGCAGGTTAACAAGGTTGACACATGTACGCACCCGTGAAATCAGTCATAATCGTACACATATTCTTCACCCCGGAGTCTCCTCCTGCCCCTCTGATCCCTCCCTCCACTGTCCTTCGTCCCAGCAAACCACGCATCTGCTTTCTTTCACTTTAGGGTTGTTTGTTTTGACTTGCTTTTCGACTTGACACGATGGTGTGAGAGCGATTCTCATTCAGTAGTAACTGTACTTAAGTACCCATATGACTGTTCTGTTTTTCACTACCAGTACAGTATTCAGTAAACTTATGTGAGCTTCTCGACACTTTATTATCAAATAGGCTCTGTGTTAGACGAAGTTGCCCAACTGAAGGCTAATGTAAGCGTTCTGAGCACATTTAACATAGGTTTGGCTAAGTGAGGTTAGGTTAGTGTATTAAATGTGTCTCAACTTCAGATATTTTCAACTTACGATGGGTTTATCAGGACATAGCCCCGCTGTAAGTCAAGGAACAGCTGTGTTTTTTAGAATTTTATATAGATAGAATCAGACAGAATATACGTTTTTTTACCCTGGTTTCCCTTAACATAATTACTTTGGGGATCACTGCCATGTGGGGATGGGGGGAACCTGCGGCCTTGGCCACATGTGGCCTTCCGGATCCTTGAGTGTAGTCTTTTGACTGAATCCAAATTTTATAGACATTTGGATTCAGTCGAGGGGCTGCACTCGGGGATCTGGAGGGCCACTTGTGACCCCAAGGCCGCAGGTTCCCCACACTTTTGAATGCTTATCATTTCACGTGTTGAGGGATATCTGTGTTGATTCTGGTTCAGGGTTGTTATAGGTAACCATAGTGTTAACATTTGTGTACAGGTTTTGAGAGCAAGTGCTTTAAAGTCTCTTGAGTAAATACCTAGGAGTGTAATGGCTTGATCATAATGGCAGGTGTGTGTTTATTTAAGAAAATGCTAAACTGCTTTTCCAAAATGATTGTGTTGTTTGCATTCCCACTAGCAGTGGATGAGAATGCCAGTTTCTCAACATCCTTGCCAACGCTTGGTATGGTCAGTCTTTTTAATTTTAGCTATTCTAGTAGGTATCTCTTTGCATTTCTCTAATGAATACTGGTTTTAAGCATCTTTTCATGTGCTTCTTTGCCATTGTATATCTTGGGTGAAATGTCTGTCTATTCAAATCTTAATGTCCATTGTTTTAAAATTATTTTTTTTAAATTATGTTTTGAGAGTTCTTTATATTCTAGATACAAGTCCTTTATTAAACATATAATTCATAAATATTTGTGGCTTGTCTTGATTCAAATAGCAAGCAGTTTTTAATTTTGATGAAGGCTAATTTATCAAAATTTTCTATTATGAATTTTCCTGTTGGGGTTGTTACTATAGACTCTTTGCTTACCTAAGGCCACAGAGGCTTTCTCCTATGTTTTCTTCTACAAGTTGTATAGCTTTATGTTTTACATTTAAATCTGTGTTTCATTTTGAGTTAATTGTTTATATGGTACAAGTGTGGAGCAAAGTTCACTTTTTTCCTTGTGGATACTGGATTATTCTACCACCATTTGTTGAAGGAACTGTCTTTTCTCCACTGAACTGCATTTGTACCTTTGTCAAAAATCAGTATGCACATATGTGTGGTCTCTATTTCTAGACTCTCTTTCCTTTTGATTTGTTTGTGTATCTTTACATGAAAGAATACCATACCGCCTAGATTACTACAGCTTTGCAATAAGTCTCAAAATCAGGTGGTGGTAGTCCTGTAACGTACATTCTTTGTCAGAGTTGTTTTGGTTGTTCTAAGTTCATTGGATTTCCATATGAACTTTAGAATCAATTTGCTAAGATTTTGATTGAGATTCTACTAAATCCGTAGACCAATTTGGAGAGCTGACATCTAAATTTTGAGTCTTCCTACCCATGAACACAATATATCTCTCCATTTATGTAGGTTTTCTTTAATTTCTTTCAGCAGTGTTTTATACTTTTTAATGTATAGGTCTTACATACCTTTTGTCAGATTTATCCCCAAGTATTTTACATTTAATTTCAAGGTCCGATTATTTGTTGCTAGTATTCAGAAATAAAATTGATTTTGTATCTTACAACCTTGCTAAACTCACTTTTAGTTCTAGTTCTTTATAGATTTCTTCATGTTTTCTCTGTACATAAGTATGTCGTCTGCAAATAAAGACAGTTTTGCTTCTTCCATATCAGTCTGATGCCTTTTCTTTTTCCTGCCTTATTCTGCTGGCCAGAGCCTCCGTGCCGTGCTGAACAGAAGTGACAGTGGTTCCTTGCTTCCCAGTCTTGGGGGCAAGCATTCAGACCTTCACCAGTTGGGAAAATGTTATAGGTTTCTCAAAGATGCGCTTTATAAGTTTGAGGAAGGTCCCTTTTATTTCTGATTTGCCGAGAGTTTTTATCAGGAATGGCTATGGGAGTTTGTTAAATGCTTTTATTTGCCTTTGTTGAAACAATCAGTATGGTTTTTCTTTTTTGCTTTGTTTAATGGTATTTAACTAATCTTGCATTCTAGGGTAAACCCTACTTGGTCATGATAAATTGTCATTTTTATAGTGGTAGTCAATTGGCTAAAATTTTGTTTGGAACCTTTTCATTTGTGTTTGTGAGGGATGCCAGTCTGATTGTTTTCTTTTCTTACAATGTCTTTGGTTTTGACATAGAGTAATGCCGGCTTCATAGAACAAATCGAGGCATGTCTTCCTATTTCCTGGATGAGTTTGTGTCAGAATTGTTTTTAATTCCTTAAATGTTTGGTATAATTTACCAGGGAAGCCATCTGGGCCTATAGTTTCTTTGTGGAAAAGTTTTTAACTACATTATTTAATTTCTTTAACAGATACAGGGCTATTCAGATTATCTATATCTTCTTGAATAAGCTCTATCAAATTTATTGCAAAAATTGTTCATAATGTCCCCTACTGTCCTCTTAATATTTGTAAAATCTGTAGTCATTTCACCTTTCTCATTCCTGTTGCTGATAATTTGTGTCTTACCTCTTTTTCACTGATGAGTCTGGCTAGAGGTGTATTAATTCTGTTGATCTTCTAAGTGAAGTATTTAATATTTGGTTTCATTGATATTCTCTATTGTTTTTCTTTTTTATGCTTTAGGAATTTCTCCTCCCTCCCTTCCTCTTACTGGATTTAGTTTGCTCTTTTTCCAGTTTCTTTCCTAGGTGTTCAGTGCGTCTAAATTTCCTGCCAAGTGCTGCTTCAGTGGCATCCCCAAATTTTGATACATTGTGCTTTGATTTTCCTTCAATTCAAAGTACTTTTTAATTTCTCTTTTGATTTCTTCTTTGACCAATTGGTCCGTTGATTATTTAGATATGTATGTAGTTTCCAAGTATTTGGGGATTTTCCCAAGATCTTTCAGCATGACTTGAATCCCTTTAGATTTATTGAGACTTGTTTTATGGCCCAGAATACAGTTGACCTTGGTGAAATGTTCTGTGTGCACATAAGGAGAATATGTATCCTGCTATTGTTGGGCAAAGGGTTCTGTAAATGTCAGTTCCGGTTGGTTGATGTTGGTGTTCACTTTTTCTGTATCCTTGCTGGTTCTGTGTAGTCATTCTGTCCATTATTGAGAGAGGAATGTTAGAACGCTCCCGCTGTAATTGTGGATTTATCTATTTCTCTGTTCAGTTTTCTTCTTACTTCCCATTGCCGAAGCTCTGTTATCTGGTGCATGCACGTTTAAGACTGTTGTGTCTGCTTGGTGAACCCACCATTATGTGTTGTGTCTCTTTATCCCTGGTAATTTTCTTTGCTCTCAAGTCTACTTTGAGATTGCTATAGCCACTTGAGCTTTCTTTTGATTGGTGTTTTTGCTTGATATATATTAAATATTTTTCTGTCCTTTTGTTTTAATTATTTGTTTACTCGAATGATTTCCCCACTAGGCTCGTCTAAGAGTGAATGGTCTTCAGGAAATTTTCTTACAAGTTTCGAACCTGCTTTGCTCTTTGTATGGAATTACACAAGATGCCATGCCTTTTCTACTAAATTTCTTTCTTGCTGAATGTGTTCCTTTTCAATCTGGTTTTCCTGCCTTCTATGAAAATTCTACATTTCATGCTAACACCACCACTGTCCAAGATTTACCCTGGACGTTTTCTGTGTTAGTCTCTGTTCAGGGTGCAGGGGATGGAGCAGAGCCGTCTTCCTGCGGCCGTTATGTTTTAGTGCAGCGACGCAGTAAACACATGTGGACGGTGCCCCTGGTCGCAAAGTGCTGTGGGGGACAAAATCAACGTTGAGTGAGGGAGCTGGGGAATGATGGGGCTTGCGGGTGGGGCAAGGGGAAGCTGCTTGAGAAGTGGCCACAGAAGGCCTGTCTGAGAAGGTAACATTTGGACAGAGAGGTGGTAGAAATGAGGGGTGTGCTGTGCAGAACGTGGGCAAAGAACGTTTCCGGCTGAAGGAACAGCGAATGCAGAGGCCCAGCGTGGGGACGTGCCCGGGAGTCCCGAGAACGGTGTGGCTAGAACATAGCAAGTGATGTCAGAAAGATCATTTTCCTCAGGTAGAACGGGGCACAATTTTGAAATACTGCGCTGAAAACTGTCCATCAGTCACACGGTGGGCCGAATCAAACAGTGCAAGGGAGGCCTGAGCTTTTGGATCTGAGGGGAGGGGTGGGCAGGGAAGAAGGTGCTTCTTTGCGTCATTGTCCAGCCGACTGCTGCTGGAGTGGCCCAGTGAGCGCCGTGGGCGTGAGTCTGCTCTGAGTCGGTGAGCGTTGATGCTTTGTCTTACCCTAGGGTCAAGTGAAATTTTTTTATTGTTCCTTGTTTTGAACATACAGGGTAGTCTTAGATGAGTCCTGTGCCTTTCTTACGTAATCTTTTCACTTGTTTGTGAAGTGGGGCTCATGGTACTTGTCGTATCTCTTAGGTACATTAAGTCATGTATAAAATCCTTCAGAAAATTAGAAGACTACTTAACAGATGTTTTCACAGAAAAAAAATCACCTGATGGTTTGGAAAATTCAGTCTCATTAGTGGGTTAGAAAATTCAGCTCTTGCACCCGTATTTCCCCATGCTTTCTAATATTCCCACTGTATGTAATGTCACGACGCTTTTCTGCTGTCATACATTTGTTTGGATCGGTATTTCCACAAGAAAAATGGCAAAGGCCGTAGGAAAAGGGAGATTGGGCATTCTGCTGCACTTCTGTTCAGCTGGGAGTTTGTCTGCACAAGTGTGTGTTTGTATGTTGATGTCCGTCTGGGAAGAATAAATGGAAACATTGACCAAGATAGTAGAATTATCGTGTTTCAGAATGCAGGCATTCACAAATTTTTATTTTATTGCAGGTATTTCCTGGTGGATTTTTATGCACCAACAACAGCTGTTGAAAGCATGATGGAGCACTTGTCTCGAGACATCGACGTGATCAGACCGAATATTGTAAAACACCCTCTGACCCAGGAAGTAAAAGAGTGTGAAGGGATTGTCCCGGTCCCACTTGAA
>CAUYRT010045049.1:0-18515 GCA_963574885.1 Lepilemur ruficaudatus | reverse complement strand
TCAGCCTAGCTCACAGCAACCTCAAACTCCTGGGCTCAAGCAATCCTTCTGCCTCAGCCTCCCAAGTGGCTGGGACTACAGGCATGCGCCACCATGCCCGGCTAATTTTTTCTATATATTTTTAGTTGGCCAATGAATTTCTTTCTATTTTTAGTAGAGACGGGGTCTCGCTCTTGCTCAGGGTGGTTTCGAACTCCTGACCTTGAGCAATCCGCCCGCCTCGGCCTCCCAGAGAGCTAGGATTACAGGCGTGAGCCACAGCGCCCGGCCCATCTTACTTGTTTTTAATTCCCTGGGTCTTGCACAGTGCCATTGCACATGTGGTAGATGGTTAATGTATAATTATTGGATATAGACTATATTCTATATTAAGATATATTCTGTATAATATTTTATATTTTTTCTATTCTTTATTGGTATACATTGATATAATATATTCATATGTATATATATTTCTATGTGAATATAGAAAGGAGCTCTCTGCCCCCCACCTAAACCTAAATGAGAAGGGTTTGTGATCTCTGTTTTTTTCTCTTTCTGGTGTAATCTTTTGCTAGCAATAATTTTTGTTCTGAAATAGGTTTTTCATCCCCTGTACAGTTGTAGAGGAGTGGCCAATTATCCTTTGATTGACCAAGTCACCCCATACCAGGTTGGCAGTAAGTGGTGACAGCACATAAAATGCAATTGATTTTCACCTTTTTCTCTGAAGCTTTTCCTGAAATCTACAGACCCCAGGTCCCCAGTTTGAAGGAGTCATTAGGGGATGATTGTACCTACTTATTAATGGCCTAAGACCCAGCAGGACATGTACAAGTTTCAAAAAATGAGAAAGCCCTTTTCTAAGAAATTAAGCTCTTTATTTATAACTCGCCTAAGGTGGTCTTCAGTCCATCCAGTCTACTCAATCTTGGCTGGGATTGTAAGGGGAATAAAGCAATTAAATAATTGTACAGGTATCTTTGGGAACTAACATTTTCATCATGGGAAAAAGGAGAAATAGTAGTAAGATAGAAGAGATCAACTCAAATTATAATTGGAAGTATCAATATGAATGAATATGAATTAATGATAAATTTCATCTATTAAAAAATATACGCATTTCCTAATACTTTCGCTAAAATAGTCTAGAAACTAATCAGTAGCAATGAGCTCCCCAACCCATAATTCCTTGGAGAAATAGCTGATTGCAGACCTAGAGCAGTAACTGTACAAGATTAGACTGGAATATCCTGACATAACAGATGGCATAGCAAGGATGCTATCAGGACTAGTGAGGGTGTATAAAGTTCTCAGGAGCCAACTTGAAGAGCCTCCCACTGGCTATCTATGGGATAATTGGAGCATCAATAAGAATAATAGCCATGATGGATTGAATACATTAAATAATGTTTAAATCCCAGTGTTCATAATGATACTAAAGAAAAAAGAAAAGAAAATCCCTCATTGGTTACCTTTGGAGAATGCAAATCAATTATTATTATTATTACTTATTATTTTGAAAACTGTTTACAAAGGAAAGAAGTAAACATTATTTTGCCTTTCTCTTATGAATTCTAACTCAGGGTAACTAAACCATTGATGAAGGGTGGTTTCTCATTCAAAGTATTTTGGCTAGTAAGTGCCAGTAAAGAATATTACCATTTTGCAGTCCCTAATGAAATAATGGATATAGACATAATCACCAATGGCTGCTAACATCACAAATAGAAGGACAGCCAGACATCGTGGTCCACCTAATGTCAGTGGGCAGCACTGTCTATGAAGTATTCTTTTTTTTTTATTTCTGTATATTATGGGGGTACAAATGTTTAGGTTATGTATGTTGCCCTTCTCCCCCCGCCCCCCGCCATATGAAGTATTCTTACTCAATGCATGAATCTATATGCGATCAAGCCTCTGGGTTGGAAGTCAGCAAAATATAGCCCTCAGGCCTGTCTGGCCAGCTGCCTGTTTTTGTAATTAAAGTTTTATTGGAACACTATCACATGCATTCACTTATGTATTGTCTATGGCTGCTTCGGGGTTCCAGGCAAAGTTGAGTAGCTGTGACAGAAACCATAGGGCCCACAAAGCCAAAAATATTTACTTTACCGAAAAAGTTTGCCAATCTCTGCTCTGGATCTACCTATCCACTTGCAGCCAATACAGGGGACAAGAGAACATGTTAAATGACACCATGGGGATAATCAGCAAAATCCAGACTGGGAGATTCTCTAGGAAAGTTTTCTTCAATAAATAAATTGCTTGGGGAGGGGATAAAGAGGGAGGGGAGGACAGGGATTGCCTAGAGCAATAATAAAGATTATTAAAGATAATCTCAAATAAAGATTAAAGCATTTTAGGGAAAATAGTAACCACTTGCAGTGTATGGACTTACTTCTTTTTGAGTTAGACAAAGAAACTCTAAAAAAAAGTTTACAATATATATAAGAAAATCAGGAAAATTTAAACACTGAATATATATCTGTTATAAAGTCATGTACCACGTAATAATGTTTCAGTCAAATACTGACCACATATATGACAGTGGTCCCATAAGATTATAATACCTTTTCATGTTCAGATATGTGTATTTACACAAATACTTACCATTGCGTTTCAGTTGCCTGCAGTATTCAGTACAGTAACATGCTGTGCAGATTTATGGCTTAGGAGCACTGGGCTACACCATACACCCTAGGTGTGTAGTAGGTTGTGCCATCTAGGTTTGTATAAGGACACTCTATGATGTTTGTACAATGACAAAATCACACATTTCTTAGAACATATACCCATTAAGTAATGCATGACTCTATTAAGGAATCAATAACTTCTTTTAGGTGAGATAATTGTGTTGTGGTTGTGTTTAACAATGAAAAGAAATTCAACTTTTTTAAAGAGCCATGCTGAAATATTATGGATGGCAGTATTTGCTTTCCAATTCTTGGGAGTCAGGTGAGGTAGGAAGGGAAGTGAAGGAGATGTAAATGAAACAAGATTGGCCATGAGTACCTGGAGTTCATTATATTGTTCTCTCTACTTTTATAAATGTTTGAAATTTTTTATAATAAAAAGAGTAGTGGGTTTTTGTTTGTTTGTTTATATTGATGCCAGACTCCTCCCAGACCAATACCTGGGCATTAGCACTTTGAAAACAGCTCTGCTGGTAAAGCAACCACTTAGAATTGGACAGGTTACATTCTGTCCAAGAACACCTGGATGAAGGGACTGACTGGGGCTGCATCCTCTGGGGGAAAGGAGTGACTTCATAGTTTGCACAAAGGCACAGTCTGGGCTAGTTGGAGTCCTGGCCCCAAGTGATTCTAGCTTATAGTCCAGGCTGAGAACAGTGCCTTGTAAGTTACAAATGTCATTTGGACCAAGGACTGAAACAAGCAAAAGAATCTAGACCCAGGTGGGAAGCAGTTGGCTATTTAGGCATGTGCCTACACCCAGGAATTCTCAAATTTTGCTGCACATTAGAATCACCTGGAGCTTTTAAACATCTTGATGATCGGACCGCACACCACATCCATCAGTCCTCAGGGGTTGGATTCCTGGGGGTTGTCTATTCAGAAGTTGGATCCTGGTGTCAGGGTTTTTTGTTTTGTTTTGTTTTTTTAAAAACTCCCAGGTGAATCTAACATGTAGCCAAAGCTGAGAATTAGTGGCCTGGCAGGATCAGTGTTTCTCAGATTGTATTGTGCATATCAGTCCCCTGGGGATCTTGTTAACATGTAGATTCTGATTGAGTAGGTCTGGGGAAGGAGGGTGGAGATTGTGCTTGTCCAACCATCCCCCAGGTGATGGCTGCTGCTGCTGATCAGTTCAAGTAGCAAGGCTATAGAAGATAGCACTTGCCCACTGTGAACTTACGGTATGTCCAACAGACTTGAGACTTTTTATTAGAAAGACAGGTTGTCTAGTAAGCCAAAATATTTGTCCAAGATGAAAATCACATCCTGGGCTCAAGATTCTGCATTTCTACCCAGCTCCCAAATGTTGCTGATGCTGCCATTCCATGGACCACACTTTGAGTAAGAAGGCCCAGAGAAAACCCAGTGACCTCTTCCCTGTGTTATGGGGTGGATTATCCAGAATTACTTCCTATAGGCAAGGGCCATTCTGCTACTTCTCTTTACTTCCTATCTCCACTTCAACACAGATTGGCAAGGTCAAGTTTATCTTATTGAACATCTGGCAGCCTCTTTAATTCCTAACTCCAGGTTCCCGGTTCTTTTCCAGGCAGGCAGATTGCTCAGCTCCTCAGACTTTAATTAATGGCTCTTTATGCATATAATAATCATACCTTATACTTGCCTAGCCCTCCTTAGGGCCCCATGAGGCATCATAAATCAGCAGAGCCCAGCACTGAGCTTTTTGACCAAGTAGAGAAACTCCAATAGCAGGGCTCTCCTGCCCAGCTGTGTCAGGCCACCATTCACTCTTCGCCTTGACATTACCTTCAGTGTTGAGCCAAGATTCTGGGAGGATAAGTTCCTGGTTGTAATTAACATAGAACAGTGGTTTTCCAGCCTTCTTTTAGTTTTGGAATTTTCTATTAGGAACATAGTCCTTGCTGTAAATGTAAACATCACAGCAACAGGGCTACTTTTGGTGGAAGTGGGGATGAGGGTGAGGTGTACATCCCAGGGACTTAGAGAGTATGGTGGAGCTGATAATGGACCATGCTTCTCTGCATGCACTTGCACACATACACGTGTGTGTATGTGTGTGTGTTTGTGTGTGTGTAGTAAGAAAACAGTGAGTATAAATACTGGACATTTCTATTAACAAAGAGGCCCAGAAAAAGCGAATAAAAAACTAATGGAAAGGGATTGTAGGTTAGAAAAAATGAAAAATTAGGTAATATGTTATATCTTATAATGGTGTACTTCAGTCAAATCTAAAGGAAATAAGACCAGAGGACTGGCGAGTGCAGTGTGATAGAATGTGTTGAAAATTTTTCTCATGTCTGGTAAATTTTATTTATGTTTGGCTCAATTTCCTTCAAAGTTCTGCCTCATCTGATTAGATTCCTAATATTTTGTGTGGTTGTTCTACAGCAAATATAACCCTATTTTATGATATAAAAAGAAGATGTAGTTTGGGAAATTTAATAAAGATTACATGTGTAGTTCCTCATTGTTTTCTTCTATTTAGGTTTTGCCTGAAAACTACTATATTCTCTTTTTTGGGGAAGAAAGAGTTGATGTATATATTCTCAATTGACCAATTAAGTGCTAAATTTGCTGAACACTTGCTAAAAATCAGTGGGTTTTATTTGGGGAGGGGGAGGGTAGTAACAGTGATACAGTCTGTTCTCCTTAGTATATTTATTTAGTTAATGTGTATAATCATTTGCTTTGCAGATCTGTAGATGTTTATTCAGAGCAGGAGAGCCCTTTTTTGGTGGTTCAGAAGGAGGTTCTTAATACATTCTTTCAAATAGCATCTATGCTAAAAACAAAGGCACACCTATAAGCAGAATGCTCACGAGGCAAGAGAGGGCTCACATAACACTGGTATTGGACTGCTGACCTACCTCATAGCATCCTCCAGCCATTGGGGCCACTGCTTTAAAGATGTTCTGTTGTATCCTCCATATTTCCATGCACTGGGTGACCATTTACTTTGCCATCTGTCATGTCCAGAATTAGACTCACCATCTTCTCCTCCCTTCCCGTGTCCACATCAGTTTCCCTGTATCAGTTTTCCTTTTGCTCAGTCTTTAAACCTTACAATTGTTTTCAACCATTGCACTGTTTCCTGCACCCCCTGTCATTAATGCCTAGGGAGTCTTTGTAGTGTGGAATGTTTTGACCTTTGAAGTTAGATAGCCCTGTGTTCTTGCCCTGGTTCTGCCATTTAATAGTATGCTTCCTGTGCAAATTACTTTCTTTCTCAGTTTTCTTGTCAGTAAAATGGAGCTAATGCCTGCCTTACAGGACACTTGTAGAAACCAAATAGACTATCTAATGTGTCTAGAATATCTAATGTTGTAAGTACTCAACAAATGGCAATAGGTGTTACTGTTGTTATTAAGTAAGAATATTCCATCTCCCATGTCCATTCCGTCCATTGGTTGTCATATAGTCTAAGCTCTTGGCCCTTCTTTCTTGCATAACTGTTACAGCTTCTTTGCTAGTCTCCCTGTTTTCCAATCTATTTTGCCATACTAATAGTTCTTAAACATGTGTTTTTTATTAGCATTCTCAAAAACCTTAGTACATTCCAGTTTCCTACCTCATTATCTAAACTCTGGGATCCAGCTTTCTGAGCCTCTGTTGTTTCCAGGAGCCTCCTCATAGTCTGTCTGCATTCACTCCAATGGTCCGAACCACACTCAAACTATTATATATGTTACATCTAGGGCTAACCTTTCCAAACAGATCATGTCACATGCATATATATGCCACACACACCACACACATCATAGAGAACTCTTCAGGGGACTCTTAGCACAAAATGCCCATGGGCATTTTACAGTACCATTTGGTGCAGCCCTGCCTATCTCTCCACCCTTACCTTGTCTCTCTCTTGCTCCTTGTGTCCACACCAGCCAAGAGGCCCTCTCTAAAGTTTATCTACCATGTTGCTTCCTTCATAGTCTTGTACATGCCTTTTTCTCTGCGTATCATGTTCTTTCCACCCCAGCCTTTACTCATTCTTACTCATTGTTTCAGCTCTTAGCATAAAGGCCACTTTCTTGGGGAAGCCTTTCCTGGTTAAGTTAAATCTGTTACCTCTTAAAAAACCATAGACCTATCCTTCAATGCATTTAGCACAGTTACAATTTTACAGGTATTTAGATGGGTATTTCACAGACATATTTCTTCCTAAGTAGGCACCAACCTCCAAGAGTATAAATTTTAGCCATCATTGGGTTGTTTTCATTATTTGAATCTGTGCTTGGCACATAATAGTTGATTTTTAAAAAGCACTAATGAATGACACTTGTTTTCCTCTCTTCATCCTGAATCCCATAACTCCATAACATGGAATCATATCACATTCCTTTCATCATTTTGCCATTAATATACAATGCCCGACCTTTACTTCCAAGTTCCATTCACCTGGAATGTCTGTTTTGCTTCCTATGATCCACCTAACTCCATCCTTCAAGGCTTGTCTCCAGGGTTTCTTCTGTAGAACCTCTGAAAGCCATGCTAGTCTTCATGAATCACCCTCTTTTTGTAAGTTTAGAACTCACCACTTCATTTTACACTTCATGATGTATTACATCACCCTGTTGTTTCACGTAGATTAGCCTGTTTTCCTAGTCAGATTACAAACAAGTCTTAAAGAAGCCAGATCATTTCTGTGTCCCACTCAGACCACAAAGCATGCTGTCTGATATATATATAGTAAGGGGCAAAAAATGTTTGCTGAAAGAATATGTGTATCTTGAAACTGAACTGCAAAAAGAAGTTCTGGGCAGTTCATAATAAAAATAAATGTATCTGGGATTCAAACACAAAACTAAAGAATTTTGGTCCTTGCTTTCACCCACGGGCCCATCTCTCTACAAATTTGCAGTTTTTAAGCTAAAAGAGACTACTAATGTGACAGAGGCAGTGGAAACCTCAAAAACTACTCTTTTTAAGGTTTGAAATCAATGAAAAGGACTTGTCCTTCTCATCTTAAAATGGCAATCTTGACGTCTCCAGATCACAATTCACATACTTTTCTTTGAGGCTTTAAATGTCTTCCTGTCTGAAATCTTTAGGATTCCAAGGTATATGATAATTAAGTTGAATAAGCTTTTTATAAGTCAGATGAACATTTCAGGCAGCCAAATTACTCCTATGCTAAATCATATGAAAATAATTCCACCTGAAGATGTTTGAAAGATAATACCAGGAAATCATTTTCAGTATCATAAGACATATTAAAAATCTTAGTTGGAGCCACCTACTAGCTGGGATATGAGCCATATAGAATGCTTAGGGCTGCCTCCATGGCACCCTATAGCAATGATGAGAAAGTTATTGTGTGTCTGACTATCAGATCCTCTGGTATTACAGTATCTTATAATCTTGTCATATTACAGATAGGTTATTAATTTTATCAGTTGTCATTGAAGTGAGGAAAATAAATTTTCGAGACTAAAAAAGATGGAACCATATTTTTTTCTGAAGTGTAAGTAGGCATTTGACAACATGGAGACTGAAAAACACATAAATGATTCAATGTACATTGATGGAAAAATTAATTTTAAATTACAAATATAAAATATTTTAAGATATAAATGCATAATGCATATAGTGAGGTAGTAATACATATATAGCTCCATGAACTTTTATGAATATATAGTCACCCATGTGACAACCACTCACCTCAATGTATAGAACATTTCTATCCCTGCAGAAAGCTCCCTTGTTCCTAACTCTTACCACCTTCCACATGTAATTATCTTGATTTCTACCACCATTTGGTTAATTTTGTCTGAATATGAAAATGTATATAAATGAAGTCATTCTTTTGTTTCTGGCTTCTTTGGTTAATATTCATTCATGTTGCAATGAGGATTAATAGTTTGTTCTTTTTTATTGCTTTGTAGCATTCCGTTATAGGAGCACACTGTGATCTATCTATCCATTCTTCTGTCCATAGACACTTGCGGTTTTCCCAGTTTTTAGTTATTATGAATAAAAGAGCTATGAACATTCTTACACATGTCTTTTGATGAATATATTTATTACATCTCTCATGCAAATCTTTAAGAGTGAGATTGCTGGGTTATAGAGTAAGCATATGTTGTTTAATTGTAGTATGTATTGCCAAACAGTTTTCTCAAGTGATTGAACAATGATGTATTTTAACTCACGGAGTATATGAATTCAAGGTAACTATTAATGCATAGTACATATTGCACCATTTGTTTCTGGCTTATTGATATGAAATGACACTTTAAAAGTATATTATATTAACTTAGGCACTAAAACATGGCCAGCCCAAGTGATGGTTGCAATTAAAGTTGAAAGGAGGTTGAAAAACATTTATAGCCTAAAATTCCATTTTAAAAATTCAGCTTTATAGAAGGGTATTAAACAATGTGATTTTTAATATTTATCATTTGGTGAATTACACTTTCCTTCAGAGAATTAATGTTTAGAGATTAAAAAAGATTGATAGTAATATAGAAAGATGTATTAAGAAACTTGTTTGCCTTGGTCAAACAAGAAGCCATTATTCAAAGCAGATACATGAAAAAGGATAATGATTTGGTCTAAACATATTGTTCTGTTGAATAATTGGAGTTTATTCCTCCTATGTCTGATAAAAATAACATCCTGATGTCTTAGACCCATGCCATTATTTATCTATCTTTTTTTTTGGTTCTCACAAAGCTATGAATTGTACTTTTCTCATGTGACTGGAGAATTCACCTGCTTCTAATTTGTAAGTTCTTTTGGAAGAGAGAACATGTTTCTTTATCTATTTACAAGGTATTAAAAGCCACTGAGCACTAAATTTTCTGTGCAAAGACAGAGGGAGATGAAAACCCCCCTGCAGAGGTCTCCTGTCATTTGCTTCTGAGGGTAGAGTAAGATGTGATTTTGCTTTTTCTGTTTCAGTTATCTCAGGGATCTCCAGAGCCGATTGAGCCCAACTTTTTTACAGCAGATTACCATTTATTACATCATTCATCAGGTGGAAACAGCCTGTTCCCAAACGACCTGTCAGGTAATGGTCATCAATATGTGTAATCAGGCTTTTGCAAAGACATGTACTATTTAGATCAATAGCTATTCCTAAATGATTGTCTTCAATTTGAAGGAAAAATAGAGCTTATTTTGATTATCTATGGCAATAGTTGGAAAGGACATCTGGTAGGAATCTAGAAATTCCCCTAGATTTATCTTACACAGTGTGGCAGCTTCCTTGATCATGTATTAATACCATAAACAAACAGCAGAATCTGTGTAGGTGAATTCTATTTCCTTTTATTTCTCCTTGCTTATCCTTTGATGGGAAATCAAATGCCCTACAGCATCCAGGGAAATAAAAAGCAGAAATGAAAAGCTTAAATATTCAAAATGGAGAAAACTTGAAACTTATCTGAAAGATCTACATCAGACATATTTAACTTTTTTTCTTTTTTGCAGAAATTTCACATAGGGAGGCAGTATAGCATAGGGATGTAAAGGCACAGATTCTGGAAACCTCGATGCCTAGATTCAAATCTTGGCTCAACTGGTTAGTAGCTGACCTTGCACAAATTATTTAACCTCTCTGAAGGGGAGGAAAATAATACTTGCATCATACAGGCATAGTAAGGATCAGAGTAAACATAAAAAATGCCTGTCAATCAGTAGGGGCTCAGCATATTTGAACTCTTTTGTCATAGTGGAACTCTAAGAGGAAGCTTTTGAGCTACTTTGAGGTTTCAGAATTCCTAAATAATTTTTGAATCTTTATAAATTATAATTATATAACTTGATGGAGTGGATAAAAGTGAAGCTATTACAATTAAATGGAGACTTGCCATCTCTACAGCTTGGAAAGATGCTCACTTTTGTGTTTTTTCTTTTGTTGTCTATGCAAATAATTTAATGTATTAATTAGCAAACTTTCCCAAAGTCTTGGACTCCTGGGATAAAGCTAACCCCCATGTTGGCAGAATTTTATTTAAAACAGCCCCTGAGAAATCCGTAAGATCAAGATAAAATGTTGTATAAAGTCATTTGCTTTTGAAAACCTCTCCCAAGACAGGTAAGTTCATCTTCAGGCCAAACTTATAGCAACTCTGAAGAAATGAAGAACTTAGATAAAAATCTCTCAGAAGCCTGAGAGCAAGTTGACAAACTCCTCCCGGGCAGCTGGATGCCCCACCCCAGAGCTGATCAGGCTTAGCCCATGTCACAGCAGGCCGGGCAAAAGCAAAGACAACAGAGCTTGCCAGCACCATGGGGAACATCTTTAAACTTGGCTTTAAAAAATGGGCTGACAGTATTCACATCTTTATGCCTCCCCTCAACCTTCAACCCATTCTCTTTTCACTATCCAAAGTGGTAGGGGAACTCCTGGGTCTCCATCAGTGTTGATGGGTTTGAATGAAGGCTGGTCAACATTGTTTTGGGGGGCATCAGAGTGTGTTAAGGTGCTGGTATATCAAATTTGGACCAATCATCAAAAAGTTTTCTGGCATTAAACATATTTTACTTCCCTCTAGGCAGCCATATGAAAGGGTCAGGACTTTGTTGTCTATTTCTGCCTCCCTACATGAATTAATTTTCTTTCCAGCACATATTTACTCTTTTTGCCTTATGGATTGGGGAGAGTTTCTTAATCAGAAAACTTACCCATCAGGTAGTTTGTGTTTGTAATCACTCCTCACCTGCCCTTAATACACACACACACACACACACACACTCCTAACTTAATTGGCTAATATACCATGAGCAATGCCCCTAAATCTTTGTATATTATTTTGTGATGGTCATGCCCGAAGCCAGTATTCAAAGCCAACAGACTTTGGAATTTGCTTGTAAGTTTCATCTTTATCATTAAGAAATTGACCTGTTTGCACTGTGGCTGAAGTCATAATTGCCAATTAAAAGTCTAAGTAGGAAAATGTGATCCAAATATTAGACTTTCCGTAATTTATCTATTTCAGGTCTACCTACCAGCTTTGATTTGGAGGAAGGACTAA
This sequence comes from Lepilemur ruficaudatus, assembly GCA_963574885.1. NCBI lineage: Eukaryota > Metazoa > Chordata > Mammalia > Primates > Lepilemuridae > Lepilemur > Lepilemur ruficaudatus. Next base: position 6,874 of record CAUYRT010045049.1, on the reverse strand, counting down.
CATATGAACAGATGCAGGTAAGGTTTTTGCAGTGCCTCTGAATGATTTTATTTTGTTGCTTTTAATTCAATACTATTTTTTTTTTCAATTTTAGACTGTGATTGAAGAAGTCCTAGAGGAAAGTGGCTATTACAATTTTACATCTAACAGGTAAGGTCTATAGTTTGCTTTCAAATGTGAAAGATGAATTGAGATCGTTGGATGTTAGATCTGAGTTTTTTATCCTTGATTCCAGAGGGTTTTTTTTTCTTTCAATTTTCATTTTAAACACTTATGAAATATCTTTGTTTAGACTAGATACATCCATGGGTAGAATATATGTTGCCGATCTTTTGTGTCGACACAGCTGCAGAATTCTCTATTGAAACAAAAAGGGTGATTGCTTAGTAGTAATACACTCCCATAAAAAATAATACACATAATTAAATGGAAAATCGTATCTAGATTGTTTTTTTAAAAATTAACTGTCCCATTCTAGAAGAGCTAGAAACTCAGGTTTCTATCAGTAAATCTACTCATTATTTGCATAGTATGCTAGAGAAAAAAATGAAACTGAACAAAGAATCATTTAAATTTACAAAGGTAAATTTAAGATATGTTTGTAGGGAAAGGACTTTGCTATTATGTGTTGCCATTTGCTTACCCTAGATAAGAAACCTCCAGTTACTGGGGTTGTATATTATCTTCTAATGTAACCATTATTGGAGCTTTAAAAATATACTCTATTTTATCAGTCTCATATAGTTCTGGATTCTTGTAATTTTACTTTTGGACATAGTGTTGACACAGCAATTTGAGTAAAATTATTGTATTTGAAGTGTGATTCCAGGAAACACTGGTAGGGGAATGAAGAAGTTATTCAATAAAGGTTTCATTATCAGGAAAGTTACTGTTGTGAGTAACTGGAAGATAATCCCATTAGGGAAATCTGAGAGCCACCGCAGGACACATAACTGAGTTATCCCACTCAAAGAGTGAAAGAGGTGGGGTATTTGTCCTCCAATCTCTTTGTTAGTCATTGTTTGAGGCCTTTCCCTAGGAAGTGTTAATTCCCTGGTATTTTTTGGCCTTTCATAAATTTGTATAAAGAAGACTTTAGAGGTCAGAGAAATCTTCAGGAAAAGAAATGCTGGTACTGGCAGTTGGAAATATGGCCAGCATGTTTTGAAGTGATGTAGATCAGGGGACATAGGGATTTACAACCACTGCTACAGATGAATTGTCTCTTGACTTTTCCAAGGATCCCACTTATGGTTGAATCACCAAATTGATTGTAAGCATCCACGTATGTACTCCACATGGCCCAAGGTTGTTTTAGGAGTCATAGTCCTTTGGAGTATGTTCATCCGAAGTGGCCTTTTATGTCTGGAGGAACTGCCTTCCTTTCTAACTATTGAGGCTATTTTTTGACTACCATTTAAATTATTCCAGTAGTCTTCCCCAAAGATAACTAGTAGCCATTGTAAGAGAAAGAGAGCTGAAAAATGTTTGTTAAGGTCATTATATGGAAATTAGATTCTTTTTTAAATTTCAGTCCCTAGTGGTTTTTTTCTTCTTCTTCTCTCATTTGAAGGAGTTTTTCTTATGAATCACAAATAAGATTATTTAACTACTTGCTCTTTTGGCTTGATAATATAGTTTAAAATACTACCTTTATAAATTTAGTTCTGTTGTGATTTGTAACTACAGAGAAATGATGAGTAATTCTCATTTTCTAAAGATATATCATTAATAGAAATTACTATTTCCACAACCACTCTCCTCCCACCATCTCTGGAGAGATTTTTGAATTTCCATTTTCTACTCAGGGCTGAGTATATCCAACCTTTTATGGAAGGTATGAATGTTTCTGTTCTTGACTCTCAGCATCTTTCAAGGGCCCTTGGCTTGTACTGGGGCAAAGATCACTCTAGTTGTTTTATCTGTATTTTCTCAGAGACTTGGGATCATGGGCAAGGAATGCCTTCATATTTTTGCAGAAAATCAACTAAATATTAGTGAAAAACTAAGTATGTAAGGAACTTAGGGAAGCTCTTACAAGAGCTCTTATTTTTACCTTCTTAAAAGTATGTATTTAAGTCTTACTTTAAAATTTATGATTATTCTTTTTCAGTTCTACTGACATTAAGTTTTTTAAAAATCTAATTCCAGGGACATATTCCTTTATTAAATGATACTGCATATTTTCTGATTATGATAAACAGATAATAAGATGCCTAATAGCACAGGCAAAAACTTATTCACAGTTATACCTGGAATTGTGAATAGAATATGAAGACATGATTTGAACAGTCAAGTTAAAGCAACATAAGTTGGCTATGACTCATGTCAACTTTTCCTAAAATGCTTGAATTTAAAATGAATCACATTTAAAAATTCGTACATCCATGGTATTCCCTTTGGTGTCTAATAGCAATAATAGAACATATCTTCGGAGAAAAAAACTCTTCACGACTTACTAATAAAAATAACTCTTGGTTGTGCCAAAAGCTACTACTTATTTGTTCACAAATGTTCCAAATTAAATTCCCAAGAAATAAGTCAGGCTTTACTTAGAAGCACCTAATAATCCATGAGCTGAAAATACACATAACTTCAAACACAAATCAGATCAGCTGGTGCTATCACGGTTTCTACATGGTCAAAGGATGGAGAATGCTAAATGTCACAGGGCATGTAGAGGTATTTAGAATCAGCATTTATAATTAGTAGAGTGTATTTTCCCCCCAATAGGTTTCATAGAATGGCCAGTATTATCAAAGATGTTAATAGCAGTTCTCAGAAAAATAAACTTTCATAACCAAATATATTTGGGAAATTCAGAATGTGCAATTTTTCATCTTTAGGGAATGTTGACACTAATACTATATTAAAGACTGTGAGATACAATGTAGGAAAGAAATCTGTTGATCTTGTTTGCTTACCCCAGTGTTTTCCTCATTGTTTACATGGCATACAAGTTGAAAAAAGCTGCCCTAGCTATGTGGTTGGTAATGGGAAACATTGTTTTTATTCCTCCACCAAGGTTTACTCAGATCTGCTGTTGTTCTCATTGTCATCCTCATCTTAATTGTCATCACCATCATTGCAAAACATTATTGAATAATCTTGATTAAGCGCCATGCAGAGAGAATCACCTACATAATTCCTGTGTTATTCTAGTTTACAGTTTAAGACTGTCAGTTTGAACTTACACACATATCACTCAAACAGCAACTAAAGCATTAAGCCAAGAAAAGTACAATTTCAGCCTAGATTGTAGGGTTTATATTTAGTAGGGAAGAGACTAGAGAGGGGCCATTTTCAGACAGAATGTCTCAGGATAAAGCCATTGTCTATCTGTTAGCTATCTTTGGGGAAGATTTCTGGAGCTGTTTAAATAAGAGAGGCTGCTTGGACAGCTGGTTAGGAAGAGTGTCTCAGGCACGAAATGCTACATTAGGAAAAGAAAATGGTAACAGGAACAGAAATAGCAGCAAGAATTCCTGACCAAAATGGAGGACCTCTCACTCTGGGCTTCTGGGAAAAGGAACTAGGACTGAGTTGAAAGGAAGTAAGCCATGTAAAGAAATGAAAGAAGGTCAAAAAGGCTTGGCCTGCCTCATAACTGTTCCCAAAGCAGGCTCTATTCTTGATCATTTGCAGGGTTGTATGATAAATCATATTTTATATACACAGACATTTAGTTTCCTTAGTTTTCAAAGGATATAACTTAACATGATTCTATCATTATTGTTTTTGAGAGTAAAACTGTTTAAGTTCTGTGGATGAATAGATGACAAGTATATCATCTTTATGATTATTCTTAGGGGTGCAAATTAATATTTTATTTCTTAATAATAGAATATGTGTTTAGTTAACTTGCATGGCTTTATTTCCCAATTAACTGATGAACATGTAAAACAGTTATTTTAATATACTTAGGCATTAAATATACAAGCTACTTTGAATGAGTGTTTATTTTTGAGTGTTATCAGTTCCTACTGAGTTTATAATTTGAAAAAGGCTTGTTAGCACTAAACTTCAGTACCAAGCAGCTTTCTCAAAATTTCCCCATCCTAATAAAAAGAATCATCTTTTTAATTATTATAATCTATTTACTTATATGCCTGAGCCACAACTTTTGAGATTGAATGTGTGAACTAAAATATTTGTAACTATAGAGAACTCCTTTCACTTCTGAATCTTACAGGTATCACTCCTATCCGTGGGGGACCAAAAATCACCCAACCAAAAGATGAAAATGCTGCATATTGAATGGACTTGGTTTTCCCATGAAGTTCAAGTTCTGGACTTCAGCCAGTACTGCAAGCTGCCCAAGGATTGGGTGCTGCTGAAAGGGTGTGGAAGAGGAAAGACCAAGATGCCACAGGGCCTGCAGGACCTCTTTCTGGGGGTTCTATGCGGAAGTATATGGCAGCTGCAGTGCTCGGGGGCTCCATTGCCAGGACATGTTATATACAGGATGGCAGGGCTGTCAATGTGCTCTTGGGAGAAAATGCTGCAAAATTCATCTACGGGGAAAAAACCCCCACTCTTATAGAACTTTCCTCCAAATTTAAAAGAAAAAAAACTTTTCATATTTTTCAAAGGAACATTTTATACTCACAATTGCTGAAACTATGTTTAAAGGCATCTAGCCTTCCATGTATAAAAAATAGTTTTAGATAAAGAAAATTACAGGATCCAGAATTATATATTGGGTGATTCACTATATCCCCCATTTTTTATCTTTAAAGAAATTCAAAATATGTGACTGGATTTTTTTTTAAATGAAAGGATTGGTTAACCACTTAACCACTTGGCTGCTAGTGGTCTTGAACTGATACAGCGTAGACAGTATTTGTAACCTTGCACAGTCTCTGGGATTAACTGTCAAATTGTCAGATTTAAATTAGACTAATAGAATATATTGATATACAGTGTGTGTGTGTGTGTGTGTGTATATGTATATATATATATGGGGAAAGGAGGGAGGTTTTAATTAGACTAATGCTTTGCTGCTAAACAAACTCATAGTGTTTTTAGAGCACTTTGGAGAGTTCATAGAATCTATTAAAATGATGCAATATTCCTTATCCAAAGTCCCTCCTTACTAAAATTACCGACATTGTTTACAAAATTTTAATTATTTGGGAATTTGCAATGAAAATGTTATATAGTAAAATATAAATTCCTCCTTTACTCATTGAGACAATTCAAAGAAAGGGAAATCAGAATGCCAAACAGTGTCCCATCCCTTTGTAGGGAGAATGTATGATGAAAGTTTGCTAGATTCTTAGTGGGCTTAACTCTTTCTCTTCAACTGGCTTCTTATAACTCTGGAGTAATGTCAAGAAATGCCCTCATTGCTAATCAGACTGCACTTCTAACTACTTAAAGAATAATTTATTCTATGTAATTAATAATCTGGAAGCTGTAATTATGCTTTTTATTTATATCTCACTGAGCTATCTTTATTTCTATTAATATATTTTTAGCATTATTGAATTTAGTTCAGTATATTTACAGTGGCTGAAACATAATATTATATGTAGTATGAGAATCTATACTATTTTTTAAATTAGTGTGTTTAATATTTAAGTGATATTGAAATTCCCTTTAACTATACACTAATACTTTTGAAGATTGCCAATGAAGCTGTCTTTAAGCCAAATTAATAATTACTGAATACACTGTAACTTAAAATAATAGACGCAAGTACAGTAACGAAAATTTTCAATTCAGTACTCAAACCAATTCCGTCTGTATGTGGAATTTATAAGCAAAATCAAAATGCTACGTATTGTTGATTTACCCAGACAAAATTTGTTTTGTGTTCCAACTTAATTTGAACTTGCAATATCATTCTTTATATCTCTTAATGTATAGAAGAGGCACATATCCTCACCCTGCAGGAAGCACAGGCGTAAAGGGGTACAAATTCTAGGTGTATTAGAATCCCATACCTACAAATAAACCAAGCTCTATGGTAAGAGTTTGAACTATCAAGTTCTTTCTCAAATGGTAACATATAGTAAACAAAGTTTAGAAAAGAGTAGTGTTCAGAAGGCACACCTTGGTAAGAAAAGAGAAATGATTTATTTGAAGGTGTTTTTAAGTGCTTATGGTTGACCTTATTTGACCAGAAAAGGAACGAAATGTTTCTAACTCTTTTAGGCCATAGAAATGACATTTATTATGCCAAAAGTCAGTAAAAGTTAACAAAAATAAGCAAATATATGTCTTTTTCAACAGGAACTTCAGACCAATCAAGTCTATTCTGATAGATGTATTGTTTTGCTAAAATAATGGCTGTGCTCTATTTGGATTCTTCCTTAAACTACCACTGTCACTGAATCTACACCTTCCTGTGCATGGCCACATCTGTAAGAGAAAGTTAGGCACTGGCAGGGGCACCATTTTGTATATGGGATCATGTCCCCAGGAGTGAAGTTAACTTTTGAAAAGCCCTCACTTTCTAACTTTCAAAGAAGGAGTTCCTCTCCTCATAATAAAACAAGAATGGGCCGGGCACGGTGGCTCACCCCTGTAATCCTAGCACTCTGGGAGGCCGAGGCGGGCGGATCGCTCAAAGGTCAGGAGTTCGAAACCAGCCTGAGCAAGAGCAAGACCCTGTCTCTACTAAAAATAGAAAGAAATTAATTGGACAACTAAAAATATATAGAAAAAATTAGCTGGGCATGGTGGCGCATGCCTGCAGTCCTAGTTACTCGGGAGGCTGAGGCAGAAGGATTGCTTGAGCCCAGGAGTTTGAGGTTGCTGTGAGCTAGGCTGATGCCACGGCACTCACTCTAGCCCGGGCAACAGAGTGAGACTCTGTCTCTAAAAAAAAACCAAAAAAACAAAAAAACAAGAATGATCATTTTGTTTT
>CAUYRT010045048.1:0-27329 GCA_963574885.1 Lepilemur ruficaudatus | reverse complement strand
ACCTATTGTTTGTGCCTCTAGCTTTTCCACTTATATATAAATTCATAAGCAATTTACTAAGTAAATATCGTTTGAGTGGAATTTAAAATTTCTTTCCTTTAACACATATCTGTCAGAAGGTCATAATAGCGTTTCTTTTTTCTTTCTTTCTTTTTCTTTCTTTCATTTTTTTTAGAGACAGGGTCTCACTCTGTCACCCAGGCTGGAATGCAGTGGCGTAATCATAGCTCACTGCAGCCTTGAACGGCTGGGCTCAAGCAATCTTCCTGCCTCAGCCTCCTGAGTAGCTGGGACTACAGGTGCACACCACCAAACCCAGCTAATTAAAAAAATATTTTTGTAGAGATAAGGCTGCCCAGGCTGGCCTCAAACTCCTGGCCTCAAGCAATCCTCCTGCCTTTGCCTCCCAAAATGCTAGAATTATAGGTGTGAGCCACCATTTCTGGCTGATAGTGTTTCTTTAAAAAGTTCCACGAATCTTACAATATAAGCCCATATTACTTAGTTGGCAGTTTTTAATTCTTCATTATTACATGTAGCACGTGAATATCTTTGTAATTAATATTCTAATTTTGCATTATTTCTTTAGAGTAGACTCCTAGATATGGAATTATGGCTGTAAAGAATATGAAAAGTGTTAAGTCTTTTTTCACACATTGCCTTAAAAATAAAGTTTATACCTATTTATAATCCACCAGTGGTGCATGAATGTGTTTCACTATATCTTCACCCTTATCAATTATCATTGCTTTTCATTTTTATTAATGTAATATATGGGATTGGTCATCTTATTGTTATTTGAATGTGCATACTTTGATTAATAGAAAAGTTAGAGACAGTTTCAGATGCTTATGGACCATATGGACTTTTTTGGTATATGTTGTTTTTGTACACATCCTTAGTCTTGAATACTCCATGAAACCCCAAAATATGTTTCTACCATTTCATATAATTATAGCGATTCAATGAAATTTTTGTGCTAAACTTTGGAAAATGGCAGCCCTCATTTGGAAGTGTTAAATACACTGGTTCTCATGTCAAGTTTCCATGTTGACTAATGGTCTGTGGTCAGTCTCAACTCAGTTCATTTGTCAGTTGGTCCTTTGAAAAGTTGGAAGACAGCAGTATGGCCATACCTACCTACAATATCCATAACAATGACTAGCATTTATAAATATAGTGCCAGACACTGTTCAATACATCTTACATATATTAAATAATTTAATCTTTACAACAACTCTAAAAGTAGGAACTATTATTTTTGTTTTAAATACGAGGCCCAGAGAAGTTAAGTCAGTTACCTAAGGTCACAAAGCCAGCCAGTGGTAGAGCCAAAATTCACACCCAGACTCTGAAGTCTAGTTCCAGAGTGTGTAACCACTCTGCTATGTTGCTACCATGAAAAGCATGAAACAAAGAATTTCAACAAGAACCATAAAGAAAAGAATTAATAACAATGAGCAAAATGAAAAGAAAGCATACCTAACTGAATTGATAAGTTTTGCACAGAAAAAAAGAAAAGGTGTGTGATACCTACAAGTGCCTGACAAATTTTCTGCCATGGAATACACTGAAAGATCGTAAGTATCACAGACAAAATGTAGGGAGTAAGATCCACTTTGAAGGCAGTCATGGAAATGAAGGCTGTAAAACAGAAACAGCTCAGAATTTTCTAATTTGTTTAGAAAGCTGAACGTGAAAGACTTTAAGATGTGCTTGAGTGCCACAAGGAGAGTTGAAATAATGATGCCTGGTAGCGAGTGAGAGAGAGGAAACATTAGAATAGCAAATCCCAAACACAGATGGATTTCCTAAGCCACTGGCAACAGTGCAAGAGGTGCAAGACGGACGAGAACTAGAGCCTAAGCATTCCCCCTGCAAGCAATGAAGTACCAAACACACAGAAGAGAAAAGCAGGAGAGAAATCACATGTGATTACATTTGCAAAGAAGATTCTCCTCAGATGAAAACAGGCTGAGAGCGTCTACAAAGAGCCCCTAGGAGCAGTCCTACGAGCAGGGCAGCTACCTGTATCTGTGCACTGGAAAGACCTATTTCAGACAACCAACAAGAAAACCAAGCTTTCCTTCAAAGAAAAGAAGTGAAGGATGACCTTGGGTTTGGGATTTAAACCCTAGAGAAAACACTAGGGAAGAAAAAGGCAAGTCCAACAGTGGAAAGGTCTATTTCTCCCTCAAAAACGGGTTCAAAGTTTATTTTAGCCACAATAAGAAAAAATACATAGTGAAAGTTCAAAAAAAGTTTTAAAGTTGCATCAAAAAATGTACTAATATGAATGTACTGATATGGCTTGGTTACATACAGTGGAAAGAGAACGTTGGGGATCTCTCTGCTCCTTGTACAAACTTTTAGCCAAACTCTCTTTTTTCAACCTCACACTAGCCCCCAACTTTTATGGTACCCGATGCCTCTAATTCCTGGGCCTTTCCTTGCTTCTTTGCAGTACGTCACCTTGATTCTCATCAAGATCCCTTCTGTGGACAATCAAGCTTCAGTTTTCTCCATGCTGTGGAATCATTTATCACTACTCCATCCACTTCTGCTGTCATATTCTGTGATCTGGGGTTAGTAACGCATCCTACCATATTTCACTGAATCTAAGATGCTCCTGATTGTAAGATACACCATTATTTTATGTACCACTAAACATGACAAACAGTGCCAATTTTACTATGACGATTGTAAGAGATCTGATTTCAAAGATGTTGAAGTGCAAAATATGCATCTTAGAATTGATAGTTAAATTGAAGAAGGAAGCGCAACAGATTTCTTTTACAAGAGCATGAAAGTCAATCAATGGAGGAAGGATCGTCTTTTCAACAAATGATGTGGAAGCAATTGGACATTGTTGGCAAAAATATATACCTCCCCCTAAACCTTATGCCTTATAAAAATTAATTCAAACTGGATCACATTTTTAAATGTAAAATGTGAAACTATAAATCTTTTAGAAGAGAACATAAGATAAAATGGTAACCTAGGATTGAGTGAAGAATTCTTGGACACAAAAATCATGATCCCTAAAAGAAAAAAAATGGATAAATTGTTTTTCACCAAAATTAAAAACTTCCGTTCAATAAAAGACTAAAAGGATGGGAAAACAAGTCAAATCTTTCTCTTGACTAGGAGAAAATATTTGTGAATCACATATCCAGAATATACCATATAATTCTCTAAACCCAATAAGAAAATAAACACTCCACTTAGAAAATGGGCAAAAAACTTGAACAGACAACTTATACTGATGGTGAATAAACACATAAAAAAATGTTCGACATCGGCCATAAGGGAAATGCAAATGAAAACCACATTGAGATTATGCTACACAGCTATTAGAATGGTTAAAATAAAAAATACTAACAGTACCAAAGGATCACAAGGATGCAGACAGACTGCATCTCTCATTCCTTGCTGCTGGGGATATAAAATGAGAGTGCAACTCTGGAAAATAGTTTGGCAGCATTTTAAAAAGTTAAACATACATTTACCATATGACCCAGCAAATGGACTCGTTGGCATTTATCCGAGAGAAATGAACACTTATGTTCACATAAACATCTGTACATGAATGTTCATAGTAGCTTCATTTGTCATAGCCCCAAACTGGAAACAACTCAAATGTCCTGTAAAAGGTGAATGGCTGAACAAACTGTAGAACATCCACCCTATAGAATACTACTCAGCAATAAAAGAAACTAGTGATACGAAAACAACTTGGGTCTATATCAAGAACATTATGCTTAGTAGAAAAAGCCAAAGCCAAGCTCAAGAGTTTATATGTATAATGATTCCATTTACATGACATTCTTGAAATGACAAAATTAGAGATGGAGAACAGATCAGTAGTTGGTATGGGTAGAAACGGGAAGAGGGCTTGGCTATAGAGGGGTGGCAGGAGGGGATTCCTTTGTGGTGACAGAGCACGTCTGTATCGCGATCATGGTGATCAGGGGACAAAACGTCATAGCACTGTACACACAGACACAGAGAAAGAAACAAAAAGGCTTTCTTTGCATGCACAATCTAGAGAAATCCAAGGAAGGTCTATAGTGCAGTGAATTGCATTGTGTCAATGTCGATTTCCCAATTTTAATAATTTACTAAGGTTATGATAATAGTCCCCACTGGGGGAAGGTGATGAAGGGTTACATAGGGCTTCTCTGTACTATTTTTGCAAATTCTTGTGAGTCTATAATTATTTCAAAATAAAAAGCTAAAAAATTAAATTTTTATTTTTTGTTTTCTTTGTTTTTTGGGGATAATTTGGGGAAGAAGAGACTGAAATGTCTTTACTCCACCATCTCCAAAACTGTTTACTTTGTTTATAAATATTATAGTCCATACCTTATTAATTTTTAAAAATAAACAATTTTTATTTTTTATTACCAATAAAATATAAAGTAGTAAGATCTTTATTCCAGCTATGTTAATTTTTTTTTTTTGAAGCAGAGTCTCACTCTGTTACCCCAGCTAGAGTGCCGTGTCATCAGCCTAGCTCAGAGCAACCCCAAACTCCTGGGCTCAAGCGATCCTCCTGCCTCAGCCTCCCAAGTAGCTGGGACTACAGGCATGCGCCACCATGCCTGGCTAATTTCTCCTATTCTTAGTAGAGACGGGGTCTCACTCTTGTTCAGGCTGGTCTCAAACTCCTGAGCTCAAACGATCCACCCGCCTCGGCCTCCCAGAGTGCTAGGATTACAGGTGTGAGCCACCGCGCCCGGCCTGTGTTAATTTTTATACTCATTCAAAGGGTACAAATGAGTACATAGTGCAAAGCACATCTCCAGTTCTCTCTGTAGACAGCCACTGTTGCCAGTTTTTTGTGCATCTTGGGTGTCATTCCACAGTTTTCTGTGTCATAGTGTCTGTTAGTAGTACTGTTACTGTACTATAGGGGACTTTATGTGGAGTCATTCACCACGGGCAGGATGATGGCCACGGCCACAAGGAGGCACCTCCTTTATGATATCCTGTGATAGATTTGATGTGGATTAATGATATTCTCCTTTTCAATATAAATGTATGTGAAGACACGCTATACATTTGATTATCTAGTGTGGATTCAGCTATAACAATGTTCTGTGGTATTGGCCGCACACTCACACACACACTGTTATGGACTGAATATCTGTGTTCCAACAAAATTTATAAGTTAAAATCCTAACCACTAATGTGATGGAATTAGGAGATGGGGCCTTTGGAAAGTGATTAGGTCATGAGGGTGGAGCCCTTGTGATGGTATTAGTGGTCTTAAAATAGGGACCCCAGAGAACCAGCTAGTTCTCTCTCCACCATGTGAGGATACAAGAGGTTGGCAGTCTGCAACTCAGCAGAGGGCGCTCACTAGAACCCAACCACACTTGCACCCTGATCTCAGACTTCCAGAACTGTGAGAAATACATTTCTGTTGTTTATAAGCCACCCAGTCTATGGTATTTTGTTGTAGCAGCTGGAACTGACTAAGACACACACACACTCCCCGTGCGTGAGACTCAGAGTTGACTAGCTAATAACTGCTCTGAGACTAAATTCTCAGAAGAATGTCTTACTAATTGTGCTTTAAATTTTCTATGATTGCATTTTAAAATATTATAATATGTTACTGTTACAAAATATTTGAACAACACAAATCAAGTAGTAGATGGAGTAGGTTATCCACTTTTTGTTAGTTTGTTGCTTTAAAGGAAGCATCTCACCTCACTGCTGCTGATGCTTTGCAAGAGTATGTTTTGATTTTTGGTAACTGTCATTGTATCAGTTGGAGAAGAGTTTGTATCATGACAAACGTCAAGCAATGATTCATCATGTCTTTCTGTCAAAAGAAACATAACAATATGTTTTCATAAGATTCATCTCCCAGCAATTTCCCAGAAAGATCTAGCTCTAGATTCTAAAATCCGCTCCATTTTGTCAAAGATTTCCCTGAAATAGTGGTCTGGGATCTTGACGAAGCTTCGGGCAATCATTTTCACAGGAAGAGATATGAGGACAATGAATGTCCACAGAATGTAGGGTTTACATTTTTTAAAAAACAGAAGCTTTAGTGGTAACTGCTATTAGTTAGGGAGGAAAAAAAACCAGGTATTTTGAGATTTTCAGCAAGTAAAATATTTTTACAAAAGGGTGAAATCAATCAATATCAGGGAAACTACCAAGTGTTAAACTCTCTGAAAAATTAAAAGTTACCAAGAATCAGATTTTGGTTCAACAAAACTCCAGTCACCTCATCCTTCATGTCTCCGTCTTCACTGCCACACCCTATGTGCAGCTCTGGGACATGAGGAAGGACTCATTAACCACTAAACCATTGACAGCTGGCTCCGGGCTAGGAGCCCTCTTCTCTCAAGATCCACACACAGAGGAAGGACATCCGTCCTTCTTATTTCCCTAGGATGATCCCTCATCATGGACTTCCGCTTGTAGAAGGTTGGAAGAAGCTTCTCGGTCTCTTCCGACTAAACCCTAGAACACTTCCAGGCATCTACAGAGTACTGAAGACTGAGTGCCAGCTCAGTCAATACTGCATCTTCTTTGCTCCACCCTGCTCTGAAGCCCCTGAAGTCATTTTGTGGGAAATAGGGGTAATCTCGGCACCATACGACTATCACCCGAGATCAGAGCAATCCAGGGCCTTATAGACCATGCAATAGTTTTAAAAAATTTAAATCACCCAACCTTTTCTCTTTAGTTAGTGGAAGGAGAGATATCATGAAGTTTAATAAATAGTGATCAACTGCTGTCACTTCAAGCTTTTGGAATTAACTGGTTTGTTTTAGGCAGAGTTGCTAAGCAAAACCTGTAACAATTAGCTGGAAATCACATTTGCTCTGCAGCTGCCAAGGACAGAGGCACCCAGCCACTCTGAGCATACTTCCTGTCTAGCGCTCGAAGCCGCATTACATTGACAGAGTCCTGAACACCAGCAGTCACTCCCGATTAGTTGCCAAAGGACATCGCTCTTATACAGACCCCCCTCCTGCTCTCCTGACTTCTTCAAATAAGCATGGGCTCTTTTCAACAAAAACTTCTTCCTCTTCCAATGGCTCTGCCATTTATTTTGCAGCTGAAGCAAAATTGAACAAGGGATCTATTACCCGGACCCTCCATGTCTTCACCGTATTTTCCTTCTTTGCTCTTTGCAATCTATCTTCTGCCTACATCCTGCCACTGGAACTTCTCGCTTCCCTACCACATCTACCTTATAATCTCTTTTTTCATATTACGTTGTTTCCCTGCTCCTTCCTTCTGGCAAGCCTCTCCTGATTCTCCTCCTCTCTCTCTCTCATTCCCTTGAGTCCCAATGGGCACACCACTCCCCAACTGTGGGTACAGCTCCCCAGCTCAGCCTTCTGCAATTTGCTCACCATCATCAGTCCTTCAACAGTCTCACCCACTGTCAGGTCCTCACAGTCTCCCTTCTGCAGAGAACTCCCAAACTAACATTTCAACCCGTCCTTCCCCACAAGCTCAGTCCTATGGAAAATTGCTACTTGAGCCCCAAGCTTCCAACAATTCAATGCTTTTAATTTCATGACCCTCTTCCTCAATATCCTCACCAAACCCCTCCTATTTTGTTGGTTGTATTTCCATCTCTCCACTTCCCAGGCCTGAAACTTTATAAATCCCTGCCTTTTCCCTCAAATTCGTCCTACGCAATAGGAGGAGGTTGATTTTCCTAAAACATAGCTTTTAGCATTCTCTGGGTTAAAATCTTTTAGTGACTGTATTTTAGTTCTTTAAAAAAGTGATGTCCTTGAGCCTGACATCTAAGGCTCTCCCCTCAATTCATAACCAGCTTCTTTATGTGTCTGATCTTTTGTTTCTCTTCTCCCTGACGTGAACGTTCAGTGCCAGTCCCCCATTTGCCCCTGGGATAAGCCATGCTCACTCACAGCACGGCGCCTCTGCTCCACAGAATCAAATCCCATCCTTTTTTCTAGGGTCAGATGGAGTCTCACCTCTTCCATGATACCTTCTTAGGTATACAGCCTTGTCCCCTGCCCCAGAAACTTCAAACAAAAAATGAATCGAACAATAAAGTCAGGCTGCGTTCACAAAGTCACTCGCTGCTCAGTGGCACACTTTTCATTATTCCTTTCTCTGTGGCTGTTTCTATGTCTTTGCTCAGATTCTTTTTTCCCACCGGTATCAAACTTTTCCATATGTTACCCGGCCTCCAAGAATCACTATAAGTCCCTCTTCTCCTGTCAAGTTTACAGCAAGGTCTTTCTCCTCTGACTCATGTGATGTGCCCTGGCCATTTGCACACTTCCAAAAGTTTGGACTCTGCGTCAGGCTTCTTTGCCCCCCTTAGAGCACCTAGTTGTGGCCTTGTACAGAGTCACTGCTCAGTAAATAGTTATTGGCTTGATTACTTTAAATGAATCCATCAGACGGACATAGGAAAACAAAGATTTCTATTAGCGCTTTTCTTAGTTGTGACATTATGCACACGGAATAGACATAGTTACCTGGTTTTGGCATAGAACTCATTAGGATGTCCAATAACTGCTGTTTCCTCAAACTCTCTATCTGTGATACATAATGCATTGCTGATTTTCCACTAAAATCACAGAGTTTAGGATCTCTAGGAAGAATAGAATCAACATCAAATGTTATTTAGTTAGATCTTTTGAAAAAGAAAACCAGTATGAGGAGGAAAACATTGACATCAAATAAATAAAAAGTAATCTTATATAGTTTGAGGATAGTAATAATGATTTTTAAATGTATGAGATAGAAGGTAACAATTTTCCAATATTTTAAATAAAAGGAATTTGCTCTATTATCTTATTCTCACCCCCCATGCTAAAAACATTCTAAGATTTGAAGACAATTTCCAACTTTGAACAAAATCCAAAGGTGCACAAAATCGAGTACAGATAAAAAACATCTTGATAAACTGCGTCTTATTATTCCAAATAGCTCACTTGATTGTGTTTTTTTAATTTCCAATGATTTAGCTTACTGCTGACTTTCTTGATGTTTCTTTGTCCTCATGCTAACAGCTAGCTCTTTTATCATTCAAAATCGTGGAATGGCATAAAATCCTTCTTTAAAATTAACCTGATATGCTTATTTCACAGACTCTTGGCTGAGAGGTGTAATCTTGTCATAAAACCAAAGGTGTCCCTCTCCACGTGTTCTTTTCCTTCCTCTTTGTGTCCTGAGATTGTTAAACCACTGGCTGATCTAAGGGCTCTTCACAATAGCGCGAATATCTTCTCAGCCTCTCTATGCTGTACTGAACCCTAGCATCAGATATCAGCTCAGAGAGGTCCAAAGGCGAATGCTGAGAGTCCTATTAACAGATGATAGTGGGGAAAACAATGATAAAACTCGCTTCACTTGTCATATTCTGGGACAAGGAGCAAGTTGATCATGGTCTCTGACCTAAAACCTTTGAATTTGAATCTCTTTGCTGCTGTGGGACAAGGTAACGTGTTACGAGCTGCAACAATATTCTCCATCAAAGGTCATAATTCAAAAGAAATAGCATAGGACCAAGAACTGGGGGCTGCCACTACCTTGATATACGGCTTTAAGCAAGTCACTTAACTTGTTGGGACTTCCATTTGTTCATCTGTCTAGATTAGGGTTTCTCCAAGGAGTACCCTTTGATATCCTATATTCTGACCCTAATGCAGACCTATTGAACACTGTCTCTAGGGTGATGTCCAGAAATCTCCATTTTTATCAATCGCCCCAACTGTTTCTTAAACTGAAGTCTGAGGTAGCTTCAAAAATTCCATTTTCATTCCATTATACTAACTGATCCTTTTACAATAGCTCATGTTCCTCACTATACTTTTGTTTTTGAGGCTTCCTCCTCTTTTTTTTTTTTTTTTGCCCAAACAAAATTCCTATGAAATACTGAGAAAGGACTTGGGCCATCTGTTCTTATTTGATAACTAGGTAACAGCTTTAGGAAACTGCAATTATAGCATGAGAGACTGCTTATTAACCCTCTTATTTTTTTAAAGTTAATTGCTTACCTCGCCCCTCCTAAAAGAGCATTTGGCATATAGTAATTTTAACATAACTTGAAATCACTATTATAAATTGCTCTTGATACACTGACAATGTTTTCCAAAATAATTAGTAACTTCTTGGGGGTAGGGAGCTACATACTCAAGAATTATTTGACATTCCCAGTAACTACCAAAACAGCAATTATTTAAACCAATCAAACAAAGAGCTGGATATCATAAGAATAATAGATAACAATTTTTTACGTCTGTACATCACTTTGCAATTGTAAAGTCACTTTTACGATGATGCATGTTCATTTAATGTCTATATAGTAGAAAACAGTCTATGTGTCAAGGATCACATGTGCTTTCTGCAAAGAACAATGGAATAGACACCCTTCAGCTGGTGCTGACGGCCCACTGGTACTCACGCGTGATGCCTCAGGAGTTCAGACAGAACTTCTACCGGTCTGTAAACTGTTAACATGTCAAGACTCTCAAATAGGTCCACATCTCTCACAGCCAGCATCAGAGGGGTCAAGCCATGTTGGTTTGGGAAATTTATATCCAGAAACTCTTCAGAAGCCTTTAAAAACAGAAGCTTAATTTCTATTGTGTTTTTATTGTATAGCTATGTATACTAATCTTTGCATTTTCATGGCTTGGCCAATTTCCCATTTTAACTTCAATATATTCTACCTCAGTAGCTATCCTGAGAGGGGGCTGATGAGGTGAAAAAGCAAAGCCCTGACAGACAGAGAGATTTGGCTTACCTAACCTTCCTGGTAGGTGGTATCAGGGACACCCTGATAAAATCACACTGATAATATAAGGGATATCCAGTTAAGTGATGAATAATTTTCATTTGGGACACATACTAAAAAAATTATTTGTTGCTTATCTGAAACTCAAATTTAACTGAGTGTCTTGCATTTTTATTTGCAAAATTTAGCAACCCTACTTGCCGATCTTTAGAGCCTCAGCCGTCAAGTTGGAATAATACAACCCTCCTTGAGGGGGTGCCTATTAGGGATGGAACATGGAAAGCACTTAGCAGAGTGTCTGACACACGATAGGTGCACAGTAAACATCTGCTGAATGAATAAATGATTTACAATAACAAGGCAGCTTATTTAACTGCCTTATGAAATGGAGGTAGGTATATGGATGTCATTTGATGCTTTAATGAAAGTGCAATTTAATTTGGACAATTCAGAACTGAAAAGCTACTGGAAGGCCAAAACATCCAAAGTGTGCATTTCATAGACCAAAGTAGCTCATTAATTTCCATCTCTATGTCACTTTATGCCACATCAGTATAGTCAGCATCTCTACCTCAGCTTCTCTAGGGACAAAACCGAGATAATGATATTACTTCAGCGGGGGGCTGTGGGAATTAATTAGTTAATTTTTTTTTTCAGTCTCTCAGAAGAAACCACCTCTGATATCAGTGTTTATTATTAGTTAGAACCAACATCAAAGTTCTGAGCTAAGAATCGTCTTGCAATAGCACATTAATGCAGTATCTGTTGATCAAGCTCTGGACCCAGTTATAGGCACCGGTTTCTTATAACTTGGTCACTAATCTTCAGGGATGAAATATGTGGTTACGAAAACAGGCATTGGATTACAATTACAACTCTTGAAAATGCTATTAAAATAAAATGTATTGTCTTTCAAAAATTTTCTAAGCCTCAGTTCATGATGTGTGGCAACTTTAGACTGTCACTTAGTACAACAAAAGAATTTAAAGTGTCCTTTGGTTTTGTTATATCTATCCTTGAACTGCCTGTGACTAGAATATCTTTCACTTTTTCTTTATCTGTTTGTGTCTTTGCCGTAAGGGATTAAAAGAAACCGTTTCCTAGCAGCAATTGATTTTCTTTCAGTTAGAAGGTCATGTGGTCTGACAGTATCTTGGAAGGTAAATGCCAAGAGTAGGCAACTGCCAGTCACCAGTAATTAACATCCTTGGTTGTGTACATGATTATGCAAGTTGCTTTGGGAAAAAATAGCTATAGGTAGAAAATCTAAACAAGAGGATCAATATCCCAAGAAGACAGCATTTTAAAAATGTATCCTCTTAACGCCTTTAGTCACAACTAAATGTTATGCAAGGCATGGGCTCCCTGATTCCCTTTTCAGGATAAAGATAATAACTGCAGCTGGTCCAAAGGGATCTAAACAGCAATTGTACAAATGGCAATGATGTCAAGGGAACTCCTCTGAGCAACTTGGCGGTTGTCCTCCGGGGGCTTCCTGGGAGCAAATCATTTCCCAGGGGTGCTGCGTGACTTCGAGCACTTATCTTCAAGAAGGTGGAAATAGGCAGCTGCTCTGTTCTTTTATTATCTTGTTTTCTACCCCAGTGTCCTGTTTGATCCCGTTTCTTTCTCATATTTCCTGACTCAAACTTTCTCGGATTGCATTTGATAAGAACTTGTTTTTCATTAAAAGGAGTCATATATAGTTCTGTGTCCTTCTCACCACCCTCCCGAAGGCAGAAGCAAACATCAGTTTAACTAACCAGTAAGTGTTGAAGTTGTTCAAGGTCACCTTGCCATGAACTTTGTAGAAGTTGCATCTGGGGAGCCTGGATTCCGTTAATTGCCAAGAGTTGTCTTTGGATGTCACAGTTAGCTACATGCACTGCGGTTTGATGGCTGTAATTGCAGAGGGTGATGTCCACTCCCCTTTCCAGAAGAAATTCAACAACCTGCAACACAACACAATTCTTATTTAATATTTCTGAGTGCCAACAGTGTCTTCAGAGCTGGGTAGAAAACTTACTCAGACATGGCTCAGGGTCATGACCTGGGAAAGGAGAATAAGAGGGGAATAAAGATGAAGGGTTGATTAGGATGCAGGTTACTGCTACTTGCTTTTTTAGTTTGGGAAACAAAAGTCTCCATGATGTGTATGATTTAAGGATACTTTTTTTTTTTTTAGAACTAGAGATCTGTGAGTATTTTATGTAAAACCTACACAAAACATTGAAGATTTGTAACCATCTATAATTTAGAATATAAAACCACAGGGAGTCAAGTGCAGTAGAGTGTGCCTGTAGTCCCAAATACTCAGGAGGCTGAGACAGGAGGATTGCTTGAGCACAGGAGTTTGAGGCTGTCATGCCTGTGAATAGCCATGACACTCCAGCCAGGGAGGCAGAGTGAGACCTTGTCTCTAAAAAATCAAAAACAAAAATAAGGATTCAGGCTTATATATTCTTGAATGTTTCAAGTATTCCTACAAGTGTTTTTAGAGAGAAAGTAAACTCAAAATGGCGAAGGGATAAATTAGCTGACAAATATGGATTGGGTGCCCAGTATGTGCCAAGAAGTGTCCTTGGTGCTGAGACTCCAACAATGTACAAGACTGGTAGCCAATCTTTAAAGCATTTACAGTCTAGTGAAGAACAGAGAAACAGATTAAAAATTTAAAAAGGCACTAGCAACACAGGGTGAGAAATGTAATAAAAGAGGTGAATACAGGAGGCTGGAGGGGTCTCACTTATAAAAAAAAATCTATTAAGCTGCCTTGGAGAGCCCAGGAAGACTTCTTAGAGAAAGTGCTACCTAAACTGGGACCTGAAGGATCAGGCCCAGTTAACCAGACAAAGGCTGGGGAAAGACTGCTCCAAGCAAAGGACAGAGTGTGACTAAAATACTGTGGACAAGAGGGTAAGTAACACTCTGAGCGCTGTGAGGAGTTAGGTATAGCTGGAGCTTAGGACAGGAAGAAGAGGAGAAGGAGACCTGAGTGGAGAAGTCAGCAGTACCTAAGTCCTGAGAGGCCTTACAAACCCCTGCGAGGAGTTAGGGCTGTGTCTTCAGGGCAGTGGGAGGTCAGTTGGAGATTTTAATCAGGGAAACAACATGATCAGATCAGTGTTTTAGAAAATCACTCTGACTGCTTAAATAGATTAACACGAGGAAGAAGGGAAGCGGGGAAACCAGTGAGAAGACTACTGCGGTAGCCTCATGGAGAGATGACGGTGACTGAATGAGGGAAATGGAGTGGATGTGGAACATTTAGGAGGTAGAATTAATAGGATATGGTCATGGATTAGATGTGGGAGCTGATGGCGAGCCAGAAATCCAGGGTAATTCCAGGTTATGGTCTTCGGTCTGCTTTCATCTGCCACCGTGGTCCCTTGCCTGAACCAGTGGAACAGCCTTCTCACAGGTCTCTCCATCTCCAAATGCCTTCGCACGAAACCCACTAGAATGGCTCAAATCAAAAATATGCAGATAACAGCAAGTGTTGGAAAGATCTGAAGAACTTGGAAACCTCATACCACCATTTTTGCCGGTGGAAACATAAATGGTGCAGCCATTTTGACAAGTGGTCCAGCAGTTTCTCAAATGATGAAACATTGTTACCATGTGACCCAGCAATTCCACTCCTAGGTTGGTGCTCAGGAGAAATGAAAACATACACCCATGTTTATAGAAGCACTATTCATAGAATCAAAAGGTAAAAAGACCCCAAATTTCCATCAACGGACAATTGGATAAGCAAAATGTTACATATCCATTAATGGAATATTATTTTTCACTATCATTCGTCTATAAAAATGAATGTACTGAAACATGCTACAACATGAATGAATCTTGAAAACATTATGCTAAGTAAAATAAGCCAATCATGAAAGACCACACACTATAATTTCATTCATACGAATTCCAGAACAAGAAAAGCTATAGATACAGAGCTACTGTTCTCTTCTAAAAAAAGAAAGAAAGAAAGAAAGAAAGAAAAGAAAAGCTATAGAGCTGGAAAGTAGCGGAATGGCTGCTTAGGGCTGGAGTGGGTGTTGGTGAGAAAGGAGAGGGAGCCATAGCCAAAGGGTATTGGGTTTCCATTTTCCTTCTTTTGGGGGGATGGAGTTCTTTTTGAGGTGATAAAAATGTTCTAAAATCGACTGTGGTGATGATTGCACATTCATGTGAATATACTGAAAACCACCAAATTGTCCACTTTAAGTGGATGAATTATATGGAAAGTGAATTACATCTCAATAAAGCTGTTTTTGAAAATGGCTTTGCATGCATTTATGGCCCTTCGGGATCTGGCCCATTGTTGCATTTCCAGCCTCATCTTGTGTCACTCTTCACCCTCCCTCTGCAAAATCTAGTCCCCTTTCTATAGCTCAAACATGCCAGCTTTTTTCCTGACCAAGTGCCACATTGGAGGCACTGTCAACCTGTGCTTCTGACTGAGGCAGGTCTCACTTGGGAGGCCTAACAATTGTAGAAACCACCTTCTTTTCCCCAGAGGCTCCCCCAGGACTGTACTTCTTGTGTGGAAGCCAGGTATTCACTTGCCTCCATCCTGAAAACACAGCGACTTATGCCTTAGGGATGGTCATAAGAGATCTACAAATGTTGAAGAAAATACCATCAGTAGATGACGTAGCCCTCAGATGACTGTGGAGCTCTTTCCAAAATGAAGCTACTGTTGATTACTTGAGGGAGCTTCCCAGGGAAATAGCTAACTTGTCATTTACGGGTAATTTTCCCTATGACTGGAACTATCCAATTAGAAAAGTGCCGTAGGTTGGCCTCATCCTGCTACTTGGAGTCCTGTTGATAACAGCTTTCACTGCATGCTGTATGAGACAAACTGAAAGACTTGGTCCCAGCCTCTGTTGGTCAAATTAATCAGCATGGCCAACAGAGTGGTGATATTATGGGAAGATTCCTTAGAAGCCAAGAAAGTGTAGGAATGAGGAGTAGATGTCATTAGGAGACAAGTCTCCATGGGTTTCTCACATTTCTGCAAGTCTTATGATCAAAGGCACTGACTGTCATTATTCCAGACTAACTTTTCAAGCTTGTTTGTCTAGTGAACAACCCTGGAAGAGAGAGACAGTGTCTCCCTCTGGAGCAAACAGTAGTTTTGCCTACTGCCCATTGTAAATGATTAGGGTTCCTAAGTTCAGGGCTCCTCTGCTGTAAATCAACCCACTGCATGTACAGCGGTCTTCTGGTCCTCCTCCTTCCACTCAGTGGGAATTGGGGCTCAGGTAACTGATGCAAAACTGATAACATTCTAACGCTACTGTTATGAGCATTAAACCACCCTTTTTCTCCGATCCAGGAGTTATGTTTCTTCTGCTAAGAACCCAAGTAATTCTGACACGCTAATTTGTTAGCTGCTGATAGGGTAAAATCTCAGCTCTTTCATAGTTCTTGACAGAGGTCTGCAAGTGAAGGGGCCTGAGCGAGGAAAAGAAGAGTTTGGAGGAGGACATGGGATCAGTGGAGGTGTTTGTTTATTTATGTATTAGTAGAAGACAGATGTACAAGCACACTTAAATGCTGATGGAAAGGAGCATAATTGTTTGTAATAACAAAAATCTGGAAAACACCCAGATGTCCACGAAGGTAGAAGAGACAAATAAGTTGAGGCATATGTTTTTGTCCAGTGAAATACTAGATAGCACTAAAAATGAAAAACCATAACTATGTGTTTCGAAGTGGATGAATCTCAAAAGCATGATAAGTAGAAGCAGCAGCAAGTTACAGAGGAACATATGCAGTGTAAGGTTTGAGTTTTTTTGTTTTTTGTTTTTGAGACAGGGACTCGCTCTGTCACCCAGGCTGGAGTGCAGTGGCATGATCACAACTCACTGCAACCTCAACTCAAGTGATCCTCCTGCCTCAGCCTCCCAAGTAGCTGGGACTACAGGCATGCACTACTATGCCCGGCTAATTATTTTTATTTTTTTATTTATTTTATTTTTTTGAGACAGGGTCTCACTCTGTTGCCTGGGCTAGAGTGCCGTGGTGTCAGCCTAGCTCACAGCAACCTCAAACTCTTGGGCTCAAGCGATCCTCCTGACTCAGCCTCCCAAGTAGCTGGGACTACAGGCATGCATCACCATGCCCGGCTAATTTTTTTCTATATATTTTTAGTAGTCCAGCTAATTTCTTTCTATTTATAGTAGAGACGGTGGGTGTCTCGCTCTTGCTCAGGCTGGTCTCGAACTCCTGACCTTGAGCAATCCTCCCACCCCGGCCTCCCAGAGTGCTAGGATTACAGGCGTGAGTCACTGTGCCCAGCCTAATTTTTTTATTTTTCGTAGAGATGGGGTCTCTCTCTTGCTCAGCTTGGTCTCGAACTCCTGAGCTCAAGGGATCCTACCTCCTCGGCCTCCCAAAGTGCTAGGATCACAGGCATGAGCCACCGCATCCAGCTTCCAAGCCCTTTTCTATTCTCCTGGATGCCTCCTCTTTGCTGCCTTCCACAATTCCAAGTGTTATATTGCTACCACTTTCACCTACATTCTTAAAAAGGATCTTTTAAGTTCCCATACACAATGATATAAATGACAAATAAGTGGGTTATTTATTCATTAGTTTATCCATCTAATAAATATTTATTGAGCACCTGGGTGGTTCAGGCACTCTGCTTGGAGCTGGTGACATGACTAGAACAAAGAACATGAAACATCCTGCCCTTTTAGGTCCTGTTATTCACTTACTTACTCCTAGTTCCCTACTTCCAGTGTTATGTACACTTGTTAGAGCAGAGGATAAATTTCCAGGTACTGATGGGGCTTGGAGTGGGGAATGGGAAAGGAAGAAAAACCTCGGGCTCCATTAGGCGGCCCCAGTAGACCACTAGCTCCTCAAGCGTGTTTGACTCACCTCTGTATCCACCAGGAAGTCTAGTTATTGTCTTGGGTATAGCAGAAATGTTTGTTGACTGAGGGAATGAATAAAGATGGCGCCTATCTAGATTATTTAGGGTATCCCTCAGCATACCCCACTTTGTGCCTTGAGACATTCTCTCGTGGAGATGGGTGATAACGCTATTCACAGATATCTCATTCTCAGCATCCTTAGCTTGGACGACTTTTTATCCCTGGGCCCAGCATGCAACATGTTACCTCTGTGAGATTTTCTTCTGCTGCAGTAATAAGAGGGGTATTTCCCGTCTTCGGGTGCTGAAAGTCAAGGTTTCCGAGGATGGAATGGACTTTCGTAATGTGGTCACAGATGAGTTCCACATCGCCTCTTGAAACTACTTCCAGGAACTCATGAATCAGTTTATTTTTATTCATCTTGCTAGTTCCATATAATTGCCTTGAAGAAAAAAAGAAATGATTTAATTATGTGAGATCCAGCAAAGCAGTGGGTGGGTGGTTCAATGTAACACATCCTGCCTTTACCGCCACCTGTTTCCTTCTTTTATGTACAAAAATATTATAACAGTTTTAAAGACAATTTTGGAAAAGGGAGAAAATGCCACAATAGCACCAGGCTTGGTTTTCTGCACACGTTTTGAATTAGGAACAATGATAATTTTACCATTACCTTAGAAGCTCTGCTGTCGTAGGGGAAAAAGATTGGATCAACAGCAGAATGGAAAGAGCACAGGCTTTCGAGCCCAGCTGAACCTGGATTTAAATCCCTTCTCCACAGACGTCCAACTGTGTGACCTTGAACACATTGCTCATCTTCTCTGTGCTTCCTTGTCTCTAAAATGAAAGTGACAGTCCCCTCTACAAAAGGTTGGTGGGGATCTGAAATTATCTACAGAGTGTTGACATATTCTGTAGAAGAAAATTCTTGTTGGATTTTATTCTCTTTAGTGTTGCTTATTAACTGCCTTATAATTATCTTCCTTTATGGAATACCTCTCTCCCCAGCAACACTGTAAACTCCTCAACAGCAGGGGAAGTCCATGCCCTCCCCTTCGTATCTTCTATAATTCTAGCACAGAGTAAGTTATGGAGAGCATGGTGGCCCCTGTTCTAGATTTTCCAGGAAAGTCCTAACTTTAATATCCTATCTTGGTTTCCAAAATCATTCAAGTAGCTCTTAAATTGCAATTTTGGTGATCACCAAACTACCCTCTCTCTCTACATGGAGCCTCTTGATGTTGGAAACAGCACAAAATCCTTTGTCAGATTCTATGTTCCAACCTCTGCTTCTGACACCATAGTCACTGTATGTAGCCACATGTGGTTCATTGAACGGGCCATTCACTTGCAATGTAAAAGCAAAAGAACAAGGGGCTCATTTCATAGTACATCATTGTGGAGGAAAGGTAACAAAAACAGGAAGAAGTCTAGAATTGGTCTTTAATGTTCTAAACACACAAATGCCTTCAGAATTCCTGGGCAAGGTTATGTAGAGCCCTCATTCTCAAAAGAGAATATGTACTTCACCCTGGAAATAGTACTATTCCATGAATTCACCCACTCATTAGGAATATATTAATACTATATGTCCTGTAGGGGCTTTCATGGACCTGTCCCAATAGAACATAACACAAAATAGTTAAGAAAAAATACAAGAAAGAAAATGCATAATTAAGGGTTGACGAAAACAACAGGTAATGAATCTTGAGAAATGGGGTGGCAGTGTGAGCCAGAACACACCCTTGAAAGAAGCCATCCGTGATATCTGGAGAATCAGAGTGCAGGAGAAAGAGCAGTTCTGTCAGTGGACAGGTCCTACACCCAGGGCCAAGGAGGAGAGTGGAAGCAGATAGAATTTACACTGAATTCCCCAACAGGTTGGGAAGCCCATGGAGAGGTTTCAGCAGTACCTTTTAGGGACATTGGTACTTGAGGAAGATTATTATGATGAAAACTAGAAAGGCAGAAACAAACATTTGAAAGCAAATGTTCACAGGATTTAGGACTGATTGGCTGTAGAAAAGGAGAGTCCAAGAGGTTGGAACTGGAGAGTACCCAATGCTGGGGGAGGCAGGTGTTTCCTTCTATGGAATGACCATCTGTGGTCTGGGCAGTGACAGAGCCAGTGTACAAACAGGGCATGTGGTCCCTTGGCTTTTAAAGAAATGGTGACCTTTGCTCAGTGCAGTTTCCTGAACTTGTTTGAGCATGAAAATTGCCTCCTCCCTTGTTATAAATAAAGATTCAGGGTACAATATATATTATTCCAGTGTTGGATACACTGAAAGCCCTGACTTCACCAACATGAAATATATTCATGCAACAAAATTACGCTTATATCCCACACATTTATACAAATAATAAAAAAAGATTCTATGACTCCTTCAGTAGGAATGAGATGAGACTGGAGACTCATCTTAATTTTTAATTTTTTAAATTGACTTAAAAAATGGGCTTTATTCTTCAGAACAGTTTTAAGTTCATAGCAAAATTGAGCAGAAATTACAGTATACCCCTTCCCCTACCCTCTGTTGGTCTCTTCACTAACAACAGCCTGCAACAGACTGGTACATTTGTTAACAATTGGTGAACCTACAAACACAGTATTTCCACCCAAAGTTCATAGTTTACATTAGAGCTTACTCTTGGTGTTGTACATTCCATGGGTTTGGACAAGTGTATAATGATGTCTATCCATGTACTCACTACTGTAGAATGTACAGAATAGTTTCATGGCCCTAAATATCCTCTGTGCTTTGCCTATTCATCCCTCCCTCCCCAGTAACCCCTGGCAACCAGTGGTCTTTTTATTGTCTCAAGGAGGCACTATTTTTAATTGAACACTCAGGTGATTTCTATCATCAATTTCTGGAAACACTGACCTAGTGATTAGAATTCAATCCACAATCTTTCTTGCAATCCAATGTCAATTATTTTCTAATTGACATTTATTATTACCACCTGTTACTTCTTTTGATTTAAACTTCCTAGGATAGATGTTAGTTTTCCCTCCAAATTTTTAATACAGAATAATTTGAAGTTGACAATGAATTTCTCAAGTCTTTCCCTACCTTTGTTCAAAGTGAGGTTACATAATAAAAACAATAATATAATAATAATAATATCCAACATTTATTGAATGCTTAATATGTGCCATACACTGTTCAAAATGCTTTGCAGATCAAGGCAGCTGACTAGACACAGGTGGTATGCGCCTCGTCCACAAACAGGAATCAGAATGGTAAGCAGATGCTCACATTTTGAATAGACCATCAGCAAAGAAAACTGAGTTTCAGCAGAGAAGTGACAGGAAGCACCAAAAGTAAGTAAGGAGAGGGTTCAAGGCAGCTTGCCCAGCTGGGGACTGGCTGAGAGCCAGGAGAAGCTCCTGGATGTAGGGAAATAGTAGGAGACAAAATCCCAGGGCTTCACACTCCTAAATGGGCTTTTACGGTCTTGGCTACAGGAGAACCCCTCAACCCATGTAGGCCTCGGGCCTAACATAGGGAGCTGCCTAGATACTGTACAGAGACGTTGTTCTAGAAAGGCGACACACATGGACTCCCACAGGCATCCAAGCCTAGAGCAGCCTCCACTGGGCATCATTCTGGCAGAAGAAATTTTATAACTGAAGAAGAAATAAAATCTTTCCCAGACAAGCAATTACTGAAGGAATTCATCACCTCTAAACCAGCCCTACAGGAAATGCTAAAAGGGGTAAAAAGACAAAAAAATAACAAATGTTGGCAAGTATGCAGAGAAAATGGAACACTCATACACTGTTGGTGGGAAGGTAAATTAGTGCAACCTCTAGGGAAAACGGTATGGAGATTTCTCAAAGGACTAAAAACAGAACTACTATACAATCTAGCAATCCCACTACTGGGTATCTACCCAAAGGAAAAGAAATCAATATATAAAAATGGTACCTGCACTCATGTGTTTATCAGAGCACTATTCACAATAGCAAAGATATGGAATCAACGTAAGTGTCCATCAGTGGAGGATCAGATAAAGAAAATGTGGGTTGGACGATGGGAGCTTGCTTGGTGGGTACAATGTACATTGCTTCAGTGACGGGTGCACTGAAGGCCCTGACTTAACCACGCTGCAAGATATCAATGTAGCAAAATAGCATTTGTACCCCATAAACACATACAAATAAAATTTTTTAAAAATAAAATAAATGCTTTTACAGGTAGTTTAATTTCAAATAACACCATCAGAACAGTATTATTATCCTTATTTTACAGATTATGAAAATGAGTTGCCGATACTAGCAGCATGGGATCTCACACTGGAGAGATGAGAGTGCCACTGCCCGAAAAGACTTAATGGAGCTAGTACTCAAAGGAGCGTTTGTAGAATAGGCCTATTTTCATTTCCACGTTTGAACCTTAGGTATACAGGAATGAGTTAATCACACTCCTCATTAGCACCATTGGACCATCTCAGGCTTTCCTCTTGTTTTACTTTATTTTTTCCCCTCGGCTCTGATCCACTCTGCCTCACGAGAACCCACTCTAATGTGCATAAGAGGTTTCCTCAGATATATATATATCTTTATAAGGCATACGGTGCTGTTATGTGTGTGTGTGTATGCAGGTTTTTAATGCATATAAATGATATTGTACTATAGAGCTTGTTACTTAGTTTTTAACTTCACACTTTGCTTTCAAGCTTTATCCTTCCAAATTGTATATACCTCTGGTTGTTAGGCATCCGCCATATTTTATGATTCTCTCCCTTGGTGGCAGACAACTAAATTGCCTGCAACCTCCCCCTCCACAGGCAACACCGTGATAAATATCGTTGTGTTGGCCTTGTTATGCACTGTGCAAAAGTTTTTCTGGGGTGAATGGGTTGAATGAATTTAATTTCACTAAATACTGCCAGATTGCTGTATCAACTTGCGCTCCCACCAGCAGTGTCTGTTTTCTTTAAACTCTTCTGAGAGAAGCAGACGTTTAGTTGATTGCTATCACTTAATCATCATTATTCTAATCATTACCATTTAGTAAGAAGCGTTCTTGGAACTTTACTAAGGGCAGAAGGAACGGAGGATATACTCAAAATTGGGCCACAGAAAATTTTAATACTTCACATGTCTGTCCCAGCAAATTGCTTTGCAACTTGGATTTATATACTTGTTTTTAAAAATGCTTTGTTTGTAATATCATTTCAGGTAAAAGAAAAACTTTCAGAAACAATAGATAATTAAAATTTTTCCTTCCATAAAGCTAAAAATTAGGTATTCAAATAACTAGGCAAGAAATAGATATCTACATCATCAGCTTACTCATAAAGTAGAAATAAAAACTCAAACATATTTTTTCTTGAGGTTATTACCTAGCAATGTATGCTATGGAGTTGTGGTTTAACTCTTTCATATAACCTTTAGGAAGGGTATTTCACAAGTAGTATCTACCATCTAAAATGAAAAGTAAAAATTTAGATTTAACCAAACTACAATCCCAAAGTTATCAAATCAAATTACCTCAATACCGGTCAACGTGGTCATTATTTGGTCATTCATTGTCTCACACACTGAGGAGTGACAAGAGGCAGAACATGAAGATTGAATGAACATATAGAAGTATCCCTATATGTGGATCATTCTTTTAATTAACATGGACAGACCCACATTGCTTTTTACTAGTGAGCTTCATTTTCTCTTCTGACCTTCAATCTGTACATTTCTATTTTAAGTTTCTTCATAAGAAAACTTTTCTCAATTTTCCATTAGAATTGTGGATCGATGATTTTTAAGTTTCATTTCAGAGAGATTTCTGGTTGAAGCCCAGACTTTTTTATTTGTATTTTTAATTGCATCTATTTGTAAAGCCAAAATCTTTTCTTGTCCTGTACATTTGATTTGGAATCTTAGGTAATAAAGAATTTAAAATGATGGGAAATGACTGTAACTTTGAGAAGATATGGCCAAGAATGCATGTATACAAGACGAGCAGTTACAAGAAGATTTATACCCTGTAAAGTTTACACATATTTGGGTGATTAAACTAAAATAAAAGGTTGTCCCTGAGTATAATTCAATGGAAGAAAGTGTTTTCATATGTTTTTCATTCTTTTCTTATCATTACTAATTTAGCCTATGGTCTAGAGGTGCTTGCATAAAGTATTAGAGGGATTGTCACAGTATTTGAAAAGTCAAAAATAGTTTCGTACAACTGTAAGGATATAATTATTTGAGATTAGGGCACAGTTTCTTCTATCAGTTTACCTGGTATTCCTCCTCTGGGACATCATTTGGGGAGAAAAAAAAAGTTGCAACATACGGTATTATGTAAAATGGGATGAAAAGTGGGGATTTGGCTTACCTGTGGTGTGTTTTGCCAAGGGAGTTGGTACAGAGTTGAAGAAACACCAAGCCAAACAGCAGCCAACATCATCCTAACTCATTGTGGCACTGATTTCTGGGACAGCTGTCAACCCACACTTCAACTAGGGATCCAGTTAAAAGCAGCATAGATTTAGATTTTTTTCTTTGATTATTTTCCAGTGTTGCACAGCCAAAATACTTATTTAGTTTTTTAAAAACAATTAAAACTGGTTCTGCATGTGCAAATCCTTTAGTTAGCTGCAAAGAGACTGCTTAGTTTACAGGTTGTCACCCAGGCAACCATCCACTGTGCGTTCAGCCTGGAGAATTGAAAGCAGGACAATCTCATCCAGGAAGGAAAACAAGTGGTGTATAGTCTTCCAAGTTGCTGTTTAAGTACTTAAAAGAGCTGGACCCCGGTGCACTGCCATGGTTGGCACAACTGCCATGATCACTTGAGACTCTCCAGGAAAGCCATGTCTCCGTAGTCCCTGTTAGGTGCTGGAAAGGCCCCCTCCAAATCTGAATATAGGTCACAGGGTGAGAACCCTATCGATTACCCCTGAACTGGCTGTGTTCTTAGACTCATACCTGAGAAAGCACCAGTGGACAGAAATCCTTACATTACAACATACTTCTTATCTAGACAGGCTTGTACTATTCTAAAGCAAAAGCTTTGGCAAAGAGATAGCATTTCTGTCTGACTCTTAAGTGGTAATAAAACCAGCTGAAAGAGACTCAAATCATGGGCTACAAAACATATTCATGAGGAACTAGACTCAGAGCACTTGAAAACATAATAAGGTCACCTGGCATTGATGTGCTGCTAGATATTTTTTCTTGCCACTTACTGAAGGAGGTAGGAGTTTCTCTTCTAAAGTAGTATGTAGCATTATATATTCTCAACTGAATGAAGTACAAATAGTTAAATAATAACAACAGCTGACATTTATCGAATGCTTACTACGTTAGTCTTTTACACCATTGATGTCATTTAATCCTCACAACAACTCTGCAGAGTCGATACGATAAACGCCATCATTCTCACATTACAGAAGACAACATTGAGGCTTTGCAATTTTAAGCTAATGATGGTGGTAATGATGGAGCTAGTGTCTGAACCTACACATCCTGACCACAATGTTAAAATACCACTGTTACTATTCTAACACATGCACACATACACACACATGCACACATACTCACACACACACTTCTCTAGTGAATGAAGACTTCAGGGCAAGACCCATTCGGAGATTGTTAGGTCTATGTATTGTCCTTCATTGCCGAAGTCAGCCTGAAGCTTAACACTAATCTAAGCGTACACAGGCTGTTACTGTTTTACTACCTACACCCTACCTTGTTTTTACTCCCAGCAAGAATAGTACCCTCTCCCACCTTTTATGCCAAGAGGAAGTTATCAGTACTGTAGTTTCTGACTTTTAGGATTTCTCTGAGCTAAAATTTGAAGGACAAATAGTCCACCAAGTAAACTAGAGACACAAGGATGTTGCAGGTAGACTAAGCTATAGAATGTCCAGAGGAAAGAGAAAGCATAGAATGTTGAAAATTGTGAGTGTGTGTGTGTGTGTGTGTGTGTGTGTGTGTGTGAGGTTAGAACACAGAATACACGAGGGGAAGAGGGAAAGTGAAGTTGTTTCCAACTGAATTGAGAGAGACATTAAAGGATTTTATTCAGGGAGACAGGACAAAATCTCTATCTTAGAAAGTTCTTCCTGACTGTAGGATTTAAAATGATTTAAAATTAATTGAAGGTGAGATGGAGGTAAAAAAGTAGAAGATTACTACAATGGGTCAGGGAAAAAAGTTTGGTGACTTAACCTAAGTCAATGACAGCAAAAATAATGAAAGGAGCTGAGTCAGGACATTAAAACAAAACAAAGCATGTTTCAGGTTTTCAAGGAATACCATAGGCTAGGTTATTCAAACCAACTCTTCTATGAACAAAAAATAAAAATCCTAGGTAAAATCTTTTAGAGTTTTCTCTAAAAGAGAAGTAATGGAGAACTAACACAGTAGTGAAAAATTATCAGGCCAAAGTTGAAGTGAAAACAAGAACCCAGAGAGTCCAAGGGTGAATGCGCTCATCATTTTTTTTTTTTTTTTTGAGACAGAGTCTCACTCTATTGCCTGGGCTAGAGCGCCATGGCATCAGCCTAGCTCACAGCAACCTCAAACTCCTGGGCTCAAGCAATCCTTCTGCCTCAGCCTTCCGAGTAGCTGGGACTACAGGCATGCGCCACCATGTCCTGCTAATTTTTTTCTATATATTTTAGTTGGCCAATTAATTTCTTTCTATTTTTAGTGGAGATGGGGTCTCGCTCTTGCTCAGGCTGGTTTCGAACTCCTGACCTTGAGCGATCCACCTGCCTCAGCCTCCCAGAGTGCTAGGATTACAGGCATCATTTCTTTTCAACATTGAGCTGGAGACTTTATCCAGCACATTAAAGAAAAAGAAAAAGAAGGGGGGAAACAAGAAACAAAAAGTAAAGATTGGAAAGAAAGAAACAAAATTGTCACTATCCACAGTTGATGTGAATGTGTATGTAGAAAATGCAAAAGTATTTATTGGTAAATTTTAAAAATTAATAAAATAGGCTGGGCACAGTGGTTTGCACCTATAATGCCAGGTACTCAGGAAGCTGAAGGGGGAGGATCCCTTGAAGGCAAGAGTTCAAGATCAGCTTGGGCAACATAAGAGACCCCTTCTCTGGAAAAAAATTTTTTAAAAAATAATTTAGCAATGGGTTGGATACAAAATCAATATACCAAGATTAATATCTTGTATTTCTATATGCTAACAAAAATTTTAAAAAATAAAAAGTTTGAAAAATTACCATTGCCAATATTGTCAATAAATATAAAATACCTAGGAATAAATCTAACGAAATAATGTCTGAGAATTTTATGGGGAAAACTGTTATAATTTTATTCACAGGCTTAAAGAAGATATAAATAATACAGAGATGTACCATGTTCATGGATTTGAAGGCTTATATTATAATTTGGAAGACATAAAATTGTCCACATTGTTACAATCAAAATCATAGAAGTCATTTTAGGGGGCATTAACAAGCTGGTTTTAAAATTTATATAAAAATTCAAAATGCCAAAAATAATCAAGATACTTTTAAAGAAGAATACAGTGAGAGGATTTTCCCTACTATTAGAATGGAACAGCAGAGAGGGCCCATAAACACACTTTACATCCATGGGCACTTGGTAAGGGACAGGGATGGTATTGCAAATCAGCAGAGAAAGGATGGTCTTGTCAATAATGTGGAGCCAATAGAGTATCTACATGAGGGAAAAAATAGACCTC
>CAUYRT010045047.1:0-86700 GCA_963574885.1 Lepilemur ruficaudatus | reverse complement strand
TCTGCCTCAGCCTCCCGAGTAGCTGGGACTACAGGCATGCGCCACCATGCCCGGCTAATTTTTTCTATATATATTTAGTGGGCCAATTAATTTATTTCTATTATTAGTAGAGACGGGGTCTTTCTCTTGCTCAGGCTGGTTTCAAACTCCTGACCTTGAGCAATCCGCCCGCCTCGGCCCCCCAGAGTGCTAGGATTACAGGCGTGAGCCCCCACGCCTGGCCCTCCAGTGTCTTTAATTTTAACTTGAAGTACTCACTTTAATAATTCTTATTGGGTAGATCTACAAGAAAGTAGACAAGTGGTAATGAACTTCCTCAGCTTTTGTTCATCTGAGAACGTCTTAATTTTTCCTGCATTTTTGAAGGACAGTTTTGTTGGCTATAGTATTCTTTGTTGATAGCTTTTTTTTTTCTTCTTTCAACACTTTGCATATATCATTCCACTCCTTCTGGCCTGCAAAGTTTGTGCTGAGAAATCTACTGATACTCTGTGGAAGCTCCCTTGTAAATGATGAACTGCTTTTCTCTTGCTGATTTCAAGATTCTTTGTCTTTCACTTTAGGTAGTTTTATCATAATGTGTCTTGGTGTTATTCTCTTTGTATTATCCTAGTTGGAGTTCATTAAGCTTCTTGACTTTGTATTTCCTTTTCTTTCATCAGACTTGGGAAGTTTTTAGCCATTATTTATTCAAATAAGCTCTCTGCTCCCCTCTTCTCTTTATGGTATTTTCATAATGCATATATTGATCTGTTTGGTCCCTTAAGCTCTCTTTACTTTTCTTAATTTTTCTTTTTGTTCCTCTGATTTGATTTCAAATTACCTGCTTTCAAGTTTATTCATTCTTTATTCTGCCCGATCAAATCTGCTGTTAAACCCCTCTAGTGAATTTTTCAGTTTAGTTATTCTATTTTTCAGTTCCAGAATGTTTTTTTTTTGTTGTTTCATTTCTCCATTGATATTCTCATTTTGTTCGTGAATCATTTTCCTGATTTTTATTTAGTTATC
Source organism: Lepilemur ruficaudatus (assembly GCA_963574885.1). Lineage (NCBI taxonomy): Eukaryota > Metazoa > Chordata > Mammalia > Primates > Lepilemuridae > Lepilemur > Lepilemur ruficaudatus. The sequence goes on along the minus strand of CAUYRT010045047.1, from coordinate 85,692 downwards.
TGTGTTTACTTTTAGCTTACTGGGAGATCTTTATGACAGTTTTAAGTTCTGTTAGGCAGCTCATAGATCTTCATGTCTTTAGAGTCAATTTCTGAAGTTTTGTTTTGATCTTTTGGGCCATGTTTCCTAGTTTTTTTGTATAACTTATGATCTTTTTGCTGGGATATGGGCATCTGGAAAAACAACCTTCTCTCCAAGTCTTTACATGTTGTTTTCATGCAAGGAAAGACCTTCACTAATCAATTCTACTGAAGGTTCTGGGAGGAACTGTCAAACCATTTCTGATCTCTTGTTCCCCCTGGTGTAAGCCTGTAGAACTGCAGCTTTAACATGCAGTAGGGCTTGCCTGTTTTCAGTGATTTCCAAACTCTTCTGCTGGTCCCTAAGCGCTCTGAGTCTGGCCAGCCAGAAATCAGTCACTCTGGCAGCCTCCAGACAAGCCAGAATGATAGACACACAGTCCATTTGTTTCTGTTCTGAAGGAGAAGGCCTGGTATGGGAAGCTTCTTCCCAGTGGCACACACTGTATTGCATAGGCATAGGGGCACAGATGGGTGTGGAAAATGCCATGAATTTTCTTACTCCTTTCACTGGAATCCCTTCTTGTTTTTATATTGGCCTGGGTGCTGTAGTTTCTCAGCCAGTCTCTAGAGTTCTCACAGAAGTATTCCAGTCCATATATTTTTGAACTTGGTATCTCTTGAGGGGAAGGAGAACCTGTAGCTTCCTAGTCTGCATTCTTGCTGACATCATCCCCTTTGTGAAAATTTTAATGTAACATCATTCCAAGGACTATCAATACTCTGTCACCTGTGATGTGATTCAGCCAGCTGGTGGGTGATCCAACTTCAGCATTTTTTCTCTAGGTTTGCTTCCTGGGACCACTGCTGATAACTCTCTTAGGTCAGATTTGTTGGAAACATCATTTGAGACAGAGATTGTATTTGTGTGCTTTTTGAGAAAATATGTATAAGGGAGGGAGGGAAGTGGGAAAGACACAATCAAAGATGTATTTTCAGGTCAAGTTTATTCTAGGCCTGATTTAGAAAAAAGGGAAGCCTGGATCATAAATATTATCATAAATTCTCCTGCATTTAGATAAGAATAAGCCTTTTTACCCTGTATCACTGGCTATAAGCTGATCTGTGGGAGGGAACCCACTTCCTTGGAAAGCACGAAAGGCAATTTTCCATAGAAGGGAGCCATGAGCCATGAGTGACTAGTACTCACAGTAGCTGGGGAATCTGGGTAGGACATCTACAATTTCTATTATACTTGGGGTATTGTTAAAAATCTGTGCTACCCATCCCCCAACAGTAGAGTTAGTGAATCTCTCTCCATGCTAAAAGGACAGAGGAGCTATATGTTTATCTATGTACTCTAATATCTGAGGTCCACTGATCTAGTCAGTGCTCTCATTTACAGCACAGAAAGTTTATGATAGAACTTCATAAATCATAGAGCTAGAATAGCAAATTCAAATACCATCAGGGTTCAGGTGATAAATTTTAAGAAGTTAAGTCTACTGTAAGAAAAGTTTCCCTACTAAGAAAAAGTGTAAGCCAGGATGAATGACAATAGCTTCAGTATTAGGAAGAACAAAGAGTGTCAGGAACAACTGTTGTAAACCAGATACCTCCTCCCACGCATTTTGAATAAGTAGGACTGTTCACCTCCAGCCATTTGTTGCTCAGTGGGAATGTGGGCCCAGGTTTTACTGAAGTGTACTGGTAGTTTTTGACCTTTGAATTGGACTTGATAAATACAATTTTGGCTTTTCCTGCTGTGTAAGGTCACATAGATTATTATTGGCTGGGCTAGGACAAGGTCCCAGGTATCCCAACAGCCAGCAGTTCTTTCCAGCCATTGTCAGTCCCCAGAGTAAGAGTATACAGAAATGGGTTGGGAGCTTGGAGACAGGAAGACCAGGAAAAATATAAGGGTGATGGATGGTGAGGTGTGGTGTTTGCATTAGTCTCATTGCAAAAGCTTCATGGTTAAGTTTCTGTTCAATGCGTGGCTCAGACAGATCAGCACCCACAGGAAACACAGACTGGGATGTTGGCTGCAAAGCACAGCATTGGCAAACTTCTCAGATTGGAATCTGCCTCCACTTTCCCTTTCTAATGTTACTCCTCAACTGAATTCTTCTCTAGCCAGGCTGAAGTTTTTAGGGTCTGGCCATTTGCCATGCTCATTGCTGAGACATTTCTTCTTTGATGTTCTTTTCTGTCCAGATTGTTTTCACCTCTTTCCTCTATCAGCCTTCTGAAATCCAATTTCTTCTCTAAAGCTGAGCAAAGTGGGCCTCTCTGTGCTTGTGCCACTCAGGCATCATTGCAAGCTGGAACACATCTCTCCCACTGGACTATAAGCTCTGTGGTCAAGCATTTTACTTTAAATATAACAGGATCCAGCAGAATTAGCTTCCTTTTACCTATTCATATCCTAGCTTGCTCCATTTTTCTCAATTAAAAAAATACAGTTATATTTAATGGATACATAGGGATAATTTTTAGTCATAGTCCCCTGTCCCCTTCCTCATTCACAATTCTAACAGGTAAATTTTTAAAAATGTTCTTAACTGTTTCTTTGGGTATTTACTTCCATATTTCTAGATGGCTTGCATATACTATCATTTTATGTTTGATTTTAAGTTTGGAATGTTATTGGCTTCAAGTTTTTAAGATGAAGATCATTCTTTTCCTCCTCCAGCCATCACCACCATACCCTACATTTCCCTAGAGATTCCAGTACAGATTAGTCTTTCCTTTTAAACTCTAAGAGCACTGTTTCTCTGTGGTCATTATTTTTGCATTTATTATAGTGCCAATCATAATCCCAAAAGACACAATCCCAAACACCATAAAACCCAAATGTTGAAATCCTGAAAGATCAAAATCCCTAAAATCACAATCCCAAAAGGTTGAAATACTAAGTGTTGAAGTTTTGAAAGCCAAATTCTGGGGAAGGGATTAGTGTGTTTTGGGCTGTACACAGAATAGTTGCATCATATTAGGCTGAACTATTACCTTGTTATTGTCTTCATTTTGAAATTAAGTGTGCTTTAAGGAGATGTGTATGGGTGCCAAGTTGACAAGGGGTAGATTAGTGGACTTCATTTTAGTTGTTAACTTGACTGAATTAAGGAATGCCTAGAAACCTGGTAAAGCATTGTATGTCTGTGAGGGTGTTTCCAAAGATTTGTTTCATAGTGGGCAGGTCTATGCATATCTATCCCAAAGTGCAAGGAAGCTGAGAGGCCAGGAAAGAGGCTGACATATCCAGTTTCTCAGAAAGATACATTTAATAGGGACTTACAAATAGAAGCCATGTCACAGGTGGCTGCGAGATGGTATGGTGGATCTGTGTGCCATTACCCCCCAGACCAGGGCTTATATACCTACTGTAGGGAAGGGATGTATAGGACAACTGAAGTCAAGCCCCAGGCTCAAGCAAGAATGCTATGTGAATCTGCCTAAGTTGGTGCTTGTAGGTAAGAATCAACCACACCATGTATGATTGAGTCAGTACATGCTGTAAAGGGTGTGCAAATTGACCTCCCTGTCAGTAGGTGGCACTTGTCAGAAGGAATAAGCTGTAGTGTTATTTTTGGTTCCTGTGACCGGCTTTAGTCCCTCAGGATAAGCATGTGAATGCCGCAGGTAGTGGGTGGGCCCCTGGAACTTCAGGTGAATCCTTATTCTCTGCCACAGCAGAAGCAGGTGGGAGAGTGCAGCTGGGCAGGGATGAGTTGGGTGAGCTTGCCCTCAAGTTGCACAAAAGCTGGCAAGATATCTGCTTTGGCAGGGATCAAAGGTCTGCTCCTAGCTTCTGGCAAAGCTACCATAGAGGGGCTGAAGTGGCCCCACCCAACCAGCAAGTCTGCTTGTGGAGGTGGGGCCATCTGAGATTTCCAATCTGGCAACCTGGAGTGGGTCTCACTCCTCTCTGCCCTCCCCTACTCTGTGGTTTCTTTTTGGCATCTGCTGGCAGGTAGGAGCTCAAGCCAGCTGAGCTCCCCTACCAGTGTGATGTGAGCCAGGAGGTTCCCTGCCCAGGATTCTGGCCTGAATTGAGAGTGTGGCCCTCCCATGGGTGAGGGGTGTCCCACAAGCAGGCTGCAATTAGGACCCACACTGCACTCTCTTCCCGAACTGCCCATGTGGGCTCCTTCATCTCCTAAAACTAATTCACAAGTCTCCCCTCCATGCCCTCAAGCAACATAATTGAGACCTGGGGCTGGCATGCGGGCCTTTCCCTGGGTCCCCAAAGATCAATCCTCGACCATGTCAGGGAGAAGTGTGCTGGTCCTGAGTTGCCCATGGGGTGACAAAGCAGGTTCAATGATCCTCCGCCTCAGAGCGTGCCCCACTTTGATGGAGTTGCTGGGCAAGCAGTACCAGGGAGGGCCAGCGGCTGGGAGCTCACAGTCGAAGAACACCTCAGGCTGCTGCAGGATCCCAAGAGGAAAGGTCTCAGCCCCATTCTCTGTGGAAGTCTTGGTGTGGTGGCTCAATTGTCTCTCTCCATAGCCATGGATGGGGGAGAGGGGGAGAAAAGGAATCTGAATAGAGGAAAGCTAGCAGTATGGTCAATGTCTGTCCCTCACTCTGGGAGGCCACCTGCCCAGAATGTGCAGGCACTGGAGTCACACAGATTACCTGGGACCCATTGGACTCCTACAGTCTGAGCCAGAGTTGGGAAATGTCTGTGTGGGAACGAGCAAGACAAAACCTGAGGAGTTGAAGCCCCCTGGGGAGGACAAAGGTGCACAGTGGGTAGAGAAGCAATATGACGCCTGCTGTCCAGCTCCAGTCTGTGGAGACGGGAGGCATCCCGGTGGGGCTGGGAGCCTGGTGCTCTGTCCACAAGAAGCTCCCAGCTCACTGGCAGCCACAGCCTCTGGGTTTGAGTGGGCAGAAAGTCTCTCCAGCAGCTCGGGAACTTGCTGACTGTATCAGAGATACAGGAGGAAGGAACAAACTACTCCACCTACCCTTCAAACTGGACTCCATGCCTCTCAGGGGTTGATCTCTGCTGATACCTTGCTCCCTCCTGTTCTGCTCCACACTTTGTTCCCATGGAGTCTCCTGATGGTTCTGGCACCCTTCCCTCAGATCCACACCTGATCTCTGTTTGTTCATTTTTTTCTCTTTCATCTAAAATTTCTCCTTCTTACTGAGATGCTCTGGCAGCTGGTGTCTCTGGTCAGCCATCTTGCCCCTGCCCCGAATAACATTTTATATAACCCAGTTTATCCAAGATATTATCATTTTAACATGTGGAACTAATTACATTTCAACTGCTTAATAGTTACGTGTGGCTAGTAGCTACCACATTGCACAGGATAGTTCCAGATTCTTAAGCCCCATTTATCTGTTGGCAATGTCTCTAAATATTTTAGCCACTGCACCTGTATTTAATACCATTAACTTCACTAACATCTATTGTTTTAGTTAGAAAATGTCTAATGTTGATCTAAGGGATGACTAAAGAGCTTGCAGTAGGTACTTCTGGTATGGAGATTTTTTTTGATGAAATGTTTGGCTGACAGAAACTAAGGTGTATATTCCTGACCTACACAACTGACTGCCTCCATGGTGAAACTTGACATGACATGTAGAGTGAGACCGTGTAACGGAATAAAGTTTATGCTGATGTACAATATTTTAAAAGTAATTCAATACTACCCTTACTTTGGGAAATAGTCCTAAAGAGCTCCGAGAACAGAGAGATCTTCAAAAGTGTTATATATTCCCAAACATAAATATTGTTTCAAAATTATGTGTGTGTACCCACCCATACACAAAGGGTGAAAACTATAAGTCAAACTGTCTTGGGTGTCTTGCTAAAACTCTTTCCCATTATTCTTTTAAAAATTTGTGATGTGATAGCACCAGGGAACCACAGGCAGCCAGGACTGATGCTGGTGAGGCAGAATAATATTTCAAGATACTTGAATTTTGTTTGCTGAATATTCTATCCCTCTCCTGAATTCTAAAATAGGTAGCTAGACCCCTAGTATTTTCTGCCCGAGATATTTTTGCAGAACCAAAAAGCAAAAGCTGCTTGAAGTCAGTGCCTCTTTCTTTTCTTTGTGTACCAAGCTTCTTGAAAAGATGATGTTGGGCCTCCTGGAGGTGAGTAGGGAGAAGAGAGTGCAGGGAGGTGTGGAGTGTCTTAGAGGCTGGGAGGAGGGAGACAGTTGGCAGGTTCCATGATTGTTTAGCAAGAAGAGGAGCAGGCTTTGTAGCATTGCCCCAGAGAGCCTGAAGGACCTACGCTGACAGCTTAGAGAGGTTGGACTCCAGGTGTGAGGGTTTCCAGCTTCTTCTGAGATATTCATGTCTTGGTGAGAACCAACATGGATTGATAACTAGAATGGGCATTTGGAAAGCTTTGGTGGTACATGAGTCTTCCAAGAACTTGCCCCAACCATGGGATTGGGAGTAAGGGGAAGGAATGTCAAATCATTATGAGGCTGAAAAACATATTAGTAGTAGAACTCGGAGAATTTCAGAATGGTTTAAAGAAAATAAAGCACTGTGCTTCTGTTTCACACCTGAGTTGGGACTGAGTTGTCTTGAGACACTGGCTCTGCAGACACACAGAGATTTAGACCTGAGAACTGGAGTTTCCTGTGCTGTCAACCCAGTGGATCATAAATGGAGCAAAACCCGGCTGCCAATTACTAAAATGAACTTAACTTGAATCAGGAAGCAGGAAGCCTGATTGGTAGCCATGGTTCTGCCTTGGGAAAGTCACATCAATTTTCTGGGCCTTGCTTTCGTCCAAGGGCCAGGGATTCTATGAGATGTGTGTGGTACACCTTCTACATGAAGGGCACTGGGAAGGAACCACAGTTCTTGGGAAATTGATATGTCCGGAACGACATGAGCTGGTGAAATTTTCCAGTCTCCCACAGATTTTCCTAATATTTTCAGAAGCAAGACTGAAAAAAATCATTTAATAGGTAAAGAAAAAAGCTTAAGAGACTTAAACTCATCTGTCATTGAGGTTTCAGCTATAAGGCTCTGGCTTCAGTAGCTGTGAGAAGCTCCACATAGGATAAGGCTTTGATGGTTTCTAACCGGGCACTTTCTTCTACATGCCGGATCTGCAACTGAATGCCCAGGTTCTCAGGGTGGAAGCACATTTTAGTTCTCCTCCAGGTTCTCAGGGTGGAAGCACATTTTAGTTCTCCTGAAAATGGCTGTTTGATCTCCTTTCAAAGTTCTAGGCCATTTTCTCTGATTTGGGAAAAGTGGTGGCTAGAACCTGACCCCTATCCCACAGTTTGGGTTCCAAAACAACTCCTGAGGAGACGGTCATACGGACCTTGACTTAGTGCAACTTACCGCGCAGGGGAGTTGGGTGTGCAGCCAGACCACTGGAGCTTGGGGTTCACTGATATTTTTCTGTTAAGTGGGTCTCAGTGGTAAATTTGCCTGATATTTTGGATGTCATCTAATTTTCATAATCCAAATTTGAAATGTTATCCAAAGAATTATTTGTATTAGACCAGATAAAACGTTCAACTTTGGCAAACCTCAAGGCCCTAATGACTGTTCATTATTACAACTGAGTATCCTAGAGTACGCTTGAAACATTTTTTACAAGATTTTTCTACTGTAGTCATGACCAGTTGCTAAGAGAGAGGGGAATATTATGGGATGTATTATATGATAATTTTATTTGAAAAGAAATACATGTTAATGATTATTAAGAGCTTACTATGTTATTTCTAGAATTATGTTGAGTACTTAGAGCACTTCATTTAATGTTCATGATAGCAGGGAGGTCCTTGTCACACTCCAGTGACATAGAGGGAAACAGGACTTATCTTATCCTGATCACCCAGCTTAAGAGGCAGAGCTGGGTTTAAGCTGATGCCATCTGACCTGGGGCTTACCTCCTTCTCCCCAGATCATCTACATCATATATATGTGCATATATATAATATTCATACATAAAATATACCTTATACATGGAGCAGCTGTGTGTACATACTTTGTATACCCTCAAATATTTATAGAGTATGCACTATGTGTCAGGTACTGTTCCGGGTTCTAGAGGAGAAGCAAGAAATATTGACTGATCAGGTCTTTGCCATCCATGGGGAGAGACAGGACACAGATCAACAAGGTCATTCTAGATAATGAGTGCTATGAAGAAAATGAAATGAGGTGCTATGATTTAGGATAAATCATTAGGAGGAGGTTTAATATGGTGGTTGTAAAATGCCTCTTTGATAGGGTAGCATTTGAGTTCAGACCTGAATGGAGAGAAGGGACTGCTTTGTGCCAAAATCTGGAGGGAGAGCTTTCCAGCTTGAGCAGAAGCCCTCAGGTGAGAGCAAGCAGGGTGTGTTTGAGGCACAGAAGGGGAGGGCAACAGCTGCAGCATAATCCCCAGGAGGAAGAGTGGGTGGAAATGAGGTCACAGGGTGGGCAGAACCAGATCTCAAGGGCCTGTGGCTTGTGGTGGTGGAGGGAGGAGGACATTGTACATGGCCTCCAATGGACAGGTGATGGCCAAAGGTTTATAAGGATACTCTTTCACTTACAATGGGGTTATATGCCAGTAAACCCATTGTAAGTTAAAAATATTGTAAGTCAAAATGCATTTAATACAACTATCCTACTGAACATTATAGCTTAGGTCTAGTCTACCTTAAATATGCTCAGAACACTTCCATTAGCCTATTGCAGGGCAAACTTATTGGCAACATGGTACACTGTAGAGTATTAGTTGTTCACCCTCGTGATTGTGCGGCTGCCTGGGAGCAGTGGCCACCCAGCGACACCAGAGGACTTCACTACTTCCTACTGAAGGAGAATTGCTTTTGCATCACCTAAGAAAAATCCTAAGTTGAGCCATCATAAGGAGGGGACTGTACATGTGCATCTCATTAATCCAACAACCCTGAGAAGAAGGAACCATCATCTATACTTCATAAAGATCTGCTGTGCCACATGAGCCCTGAGCATCTCTTCCCTCTTGCAGTGTGTCGAGGATTACTGCAGAATTCTGCAAATCCAGTCGAATTCACGCACACAATGATGAAAATACCCACTGGTGGTTGCTTGTGATTGATTTCATTTCTAAATTAATACTCTTATTTCTCTTCAATCTAGCTTTATTGGTGGGCCTCTGAAAATATTCACTCTTATTTAACACTGGAACATATGCTACATATCTTTCACTTGTCTATTCTGTCTAGTCAGTTAACATTTATAATCAAAATATTTTCTTTTTATCATTAATAGCAATATTCTCTTCAGTAAGAATCCTTGGAGTTCTTATGCACTATGTGAGAACAGTCTTATTTTTCATGCATTCATTGAACCTGTATTTACTGACCAAGTTACTGGTTGGGAATGTTTCTCACATGTCCCTTCTGGAACTTCCAGATGCAGAGCTGGTGGTGTAGCCTGAGCCATTGTTGGTTTATGATGGCTCAGGGGCCACAGTTACCTACCCAGGCTCAGATTACTTTCATCCAGGCATAAACTGTTTTTACCTTTTTTATTATTATAGCATAAAGAATTCTGTACTAAGAGTTAAGGGGAAAAAAAATGGCTTGAAGTTTTGCTTGGTCAACTTCCTGCTACGTGACTTCTAGGCAAATCACAAAACCTCTGTAAGCCCTAGTTGAAGTGGATCATTCTTGCAGGGACATTGTGCATATTATACACAGTTTGTGACTGGGCTTTTGATTCTGTGTTTACCTCCAGTTAGTGTTCCTGTTCTTGGCCCTCCTCTTAGAACAAACTCAAATCTCCTGCTGCCTCTTATTTAGAAGGACATGTGCAATTGCATTCAAGGCCCGCCAGGATAATCGCCCATCTCAAGGTCTTTAATATAATCACATCTACAGTCTCTTTGCCATATAAGGTAATATTCACAAGTTGCAGAGATTAAGATGTTGATGGTTTTGGAGGACATTTTCCAGCCTACCATCATACTTAACATTTAAGAGTGCTCAATATTTATTCAGTTAGCAGCATATCATTTGTCTCTCCTTCTAGATTATAAACTTAATGTGGGCAGGGCTTTTTGTCTTGTATACCTTGGAAAAATTGTGAAGAAATATCTTTAACATCTTATTCTGCTGGGACTCTGAACTGGGGAAGAGAATGGAAAGTCTTTTTGGTTTCAGGTGGAATTTGGTGCATACAAAGAATATTTTTTGCCACATGTGAATGTGAGTTTTCAATTTGCTTGATTTCCCAGGAGCTACAGAAGTGTAATGGCTTATAAGCCTTTTTTAATTTGTAAGACACGTCATACAATTGCATATGCTGCTATTCACATTTTACACTCCAGCAAGCTGTATTAATCTATTGGTTTCTAAGGCAGCAATGGGATTGAACCAATTGGCATTACATGGGTACCATGTAATAGATGTTTAATTGGCACATGCCTAGAAGAAAACAACACATTAAACATTTGGGTAGAATATTTAATGTATTAAACATCCAACGTGTAGGTCAAGTCAATAGGTTTTCTCTCTACTTATTTTGCATCTGAGAACGATAGCTCAGGAGAGTGTCTGTAGAGACACAGCTTTTCATTTCTCATTGCAAAGGCTTTCACATATGTGTCTTCATTGGGAAGTTAGGCAGTGGTCTAAAGGGATATAAATCTCCAAGGAAGGTGTGGGTGAGCTAGCAAGCTAAAGTCCCACCTCTTCCCCTCCCTCTCCAGTTGATTTACACTTTGACCAAATCTGTGAAATAATATCTCCATGAGCTACCTCCCTTCCTATAGCATAGAGGCTTCCAGACAATATTTGCAAAACTTAGCCCCTAACACAAGTTTGTAAAAAAGGAAACATTAATTATAATATCACTTCATAAGTGTGAGTTTTTAACATGTGAAAGATATGACTTCTGAGCTTATATTCTAAAAGTATGCTCATATCCAAGGGTTGAAATACGTAAAACAATTACCAGAGCTTCTACAGACCTTCTGAGAAACACCACATTGAGGACAGATACGAAGAAAACACTGTATTGGGATTCAGGAAATGTACATAGGTTGTGTTAATAACCGTACATCCTAAAATCAGTCTTTCTGTTCATTGAGCCACAAATTTGTATTGCAGGAAAGCTGTGTGCTAGTCATCATACTCGATTATGTGTAAGAAATTATCTCATTCCAAAGACTTCCAGGTCTAGTAAAAGACAAAAACAAATCTTTAAAGCATTGTGATTAATGTTTGTGTTGGAAGATAACACTGTCCATCTTCTCTTTCCATCCCCAATCCCCACCGGTGGGAAGAACTTTCTAGAGCTTTAGTGCAGCAGGTAGGTTGTGAGCCATAGCCCCTGTGGGTGGGCAGACTTTAAAGTAGCCCCCATGACCTCTTTCTTCTGGTGTTCACACCCTTATAAATGCCCTTCTCTTGAGTGTGGCCAGCACTTGTGTCTTGACTTTTTTTTTAAGAGAAGGTCTCACTCTGTCACCCAAGCTGGAGTGCAGTGGTGTCATCATAGCTCACAACAACCTCAAACTCCTGGGCTCCTCCCGTCTCAGCCTCCTGAGTAGTTAGGACTATAGGCATGCACCATTGCACTCAGTTACTTTTTGTATTTTTTATAGAGACAGAGTCTCACTATATTTGCCCAGGCTGGTCTTGAACTCCTGGCCTTAAGCAATCCTCCTGTCTCCACCCCCCAAACTGCTGGGATTACAGGTGTAAGCCAACATGCCTGGCCATGTGTCTTGATTTTAACCAGTGGGATATGGCAAAGGCAAAGGGATATGTATGATCACCTTTATGTGATTATGTAAGATTGTAGCATTCATCTTTCCAGGGTCTCTCTCTGTTTCTGGCTCTGAATAAGCAAGCTGCCACGAATCCTGGGGCCACAAGGAACTGAATGCTTCTAATAACCATGACCTTGGGCAAGTAGATGCCTCCTCAGTCAAACCTCCAGAGAAAAACCCAACCTTGGCTAGCACCTGGACTGCAGCCTTGCGAGACCCTAAGCAGAGGACCTAGCTATTCCTGATCCACAGCAATTGTGAGATAATAAACGTGTTGTTTTAAGCTACTAGATTTGTGATAATTCATTATGCAGCAATAGAAAACTAGTACAGTCTCCAAAGTCACTTTCCCCCATCCCTCCCCACACAAAAAGTGTGCCTTGGTGTCAGTTTCACCCCTGGACAGGGCAGCAGAGGCAAGAGGGTTTGACATAGAGGAATAACAAATTTTGATCTCTGGGCTCTAATTTTCCTCTTAATAAAAATGAAGGAGAAAGATCAACTTAAATTCTTCACACCTGGAGCCCATCTCCCGACTCTTGAGCTCTTGCCCCATCCTGGATCCAGTGCCCGTCCTGCCCTGCACTACTGGCATCTTCTTTGCCCTTCTCAGCCCATTCATGTCTCTTCCCAAACCCTAAACTATTGTTTCTAGAACTTACTTCTTTCAAAGTTTCTAAAGATAAGTGGAATGACTATGTTATTGGCTATTAGAAAGTAGCTTCAGAGGTAATCCAAACAAATGCCTGCAGAGTGGAGACATTCTAGATGGGTCCTTAAGGGAATCGTCATTTGATAGGCAAATGAGGCTTCCCGGGGTGAGTAACATGCCTCAGGCACACAGGCAGCTGCTCTGGGCTCTGATAGCTACTTTATTTAAATTATCTGTTTCTATTGCCAGTGATATAGCTTTGTTCTTACTGACACATTTTCACTAAATATGTGAGAGAAATATATTCTTGTTACACAACTGTGTCACTTCAACACTTTACCCATAATCAGGTCTCTTTATTCCATTTTTTTTCTAGTTTTTATACTATTTGGTGAAAAAGACCTTGTTCCCTAACCCTTATCAAGTTACTACTATTGCCAATCAGAGATGTCTCACACTCATCACCATCTACTTTTTTCCATGTTCTTTGTTGTATTTTGGTGTGTGTTCCTCCTATTCTTCCTTCCCTGCTTTTAACTGAAGAAAAGGATGAGGTTCATAAATTTGGAAAGGAGAGGTTTATTTCTCATAAAGGATTGCAGCCTATGGTGGCCATTCTGATGGGCTGGATAGCAGAGCCTGGGCCAGAAGCCAGGAACATGTGCTTCAAGGCAGGGACGGTGGGAACAGGAATTTACACCGAGTGGGATGGCTAGGTATATATATTTAACAAGCTATAGGAGGAGTCATGAATATTTATGAAAGAAGAAACATGCAACTGCCCAACCGAGCTTTATGTCCCTTTATGGGGTCCATGTTCAGAAAACGGCTGCCCTCTGATGTCAAAAGGTAAACAGAGGACATAAAAACTTTGTGTGCACGCTCTGTAGAAGGGTTAAAACCATTGCATGGTCGGTGATCTCTTATCAGGAAAGAATGCTGGTCTGGATCAGGAGATTGATTTCTGTTTAGCCCTTAGGAAAAAAGCCTGGTGGCCGTTAGCAAGGGAGGGGGTATAATGAGGCGTATCTGAGCTCCCATCTCATCATGGCTGGGACTCAGTTTTAAGGTTTCTCTGGGGTCCCCTCGGCAAAGAGCGGGTTCATTCAATGAGCAGGAGTGGAGGGTTTAGGATTTTATTTTAGTTCACACCACATACACTTCACTCCCTGTGGCCTCCTCCTTCAATCCATTCACTTATTTTCTCTGCTCATCTGACATTTAATAAGTGGCCACCGTGACCTAGGAAGTGAGAGTGAAAAGCAGGTAAGATATTGTTCCTACTCCTCAACGATTAGCAATCAAAGTGCGAGGCAGAGAGGCCAAGCCAACACTGCACAGGTAGAGTGCCGTGTGTATCCAGTCACCCTCTGCATGTTTCCATGGAGTTGTTGGCAACCACGTTAGACTCAGAGTCTCATGCTGGACTCAAGTCCTCACCCCCCCGCCTCACCACTGCTCTTCCTCCCAGACTGTCTATTTCAGCAAACAGCACCTCCATCCTTTCAGAAACCAGGAGCCATATTGAAATTTTCCCTCTAAATCTTGTCCTTGTGTGTCCCTATCACTTGCCTGTCTGCATCCACCTACCCCTCTGTCTTGGCTCCTGCCATCTCCCACCTAGCTCATCACAGTAGCATCCTGACTGGGTTTTCTGCATCCCTCTTTTGTCATCCTCCAATCCGTTCTTTTCATAGAAGGCCCCAGCCTGGCCGCCCTCCACACTCCAGTGCTGGGGAGCAGCACGCAGTCTCCAGAGCAGACTGTGGGGGCCTCTCCTCCCTGAGACCTGGGCTATGCTGTTTCTTCTTCCTTATTAATACTGCTGCACCTTTCTCACCTGACTATAGCCTTTCTGCAGAGGATTCACCTTGACCCCAAGACAGGATTATGTGCCTCAACTTTGCTGTGCTTTTTCAAACTCACTGCCTTTTGGTTATAATCACGTTGGGCAAGTTACTTAATTTCTCTTCATCTCTGATCTGTAGAATGGGGATAACAATGCTTATTTCATAGGATTGTTGTGAGCATTAAACGAAATAATAAATACGTGGCAATCACTTAGCACAGTCTCCAGGACATAGCAAGTACATTTCCCAGGGTTTGTTTTTGTTTTTTGCCATAAACAGCAATAAGTACTGTGATCACCAGCACCAAGTGTAGGCTCACAGAGGAAGAGTGCAGGACTCAACTTGGGTGGAGAAAGATTGGGAAGGTTTGTCTCAGCCTCCAAGGCTTGTTTGTAGAAAAACGCAAGGCCAATTGCTCCAGTCCTAGCCCTGGTCTCACTCCAGTGTTCTCGTGTGGCCAGCTGAATCCTGAAGCTGGCATCCTACAGGTGTCCCCTGTGGGCTGGCTGGCAAGGGAGCTCAGTGGGGCCCTCTTGTGGCGACTTCTGCCAATGCCCCAAGGCACAGATTGCTAAGAGGCCTCCCAGGGGTGCCCCACATCCCCGGGGATTTTCTATTAGTCACAAGCAGAGCACTGCTAGCAAACAGGAGAGCAGCCCTGCGGGGAGAGCTAAACCTGTCACAGTGGCTCCCACTCTGAGGCAGCTTAGAGGTCATCCATGCAAATGGCACTTGTAGGAAACCCAGATCAGCTGAGAAGGAAGGTTTTGGGTGAAAGAACTAAGAATGCTGCTTAGTGGTTGACCTAGGGTTCTGAATCTATAGATATTAAATTTGGAAACTTTATCTAAGAGGAACAATTGCCAGAGTGTCAGTTTCCTAGGAAATGGAGTGTCAGTTTCCTAGGAAATGTTCACTTCTCATCCAAGGAGTAAAACAGCAGGCTAGTTGCTGGCTGTCCCCTGTAGGATGATCGAGTTGGAGGATTCAGGGGCCTGATGCTGCCTGGGAGCTTTAGGATGTGGAAATGATCACATGTTCTGCTTCTCATCTCCTCTGTGTTTAGCTCCTGCTCCGTGCCCATCTCACCTATTGAGGGCACAGAGAGAGGCTCTGACTTCCCTTTCCATGTTGACCTATGCCTGCTGTTCTGGAATCAGGGCGGCTAGGCAGACTTGGCCCCTGACTGTGAGGGTAGAAAGAGTGACATTCTGCTTGGTTCCCAGCTTTGGCCTCATTTTTCTCCCCATGGCTGTTGTCACTTGACTACTTGCTTTGTTTTTTTGTTGTTGGTGTTAGAGACCTGGCCTCCAACTCCTGGCTTCCAGAAGTGATTCTCCTGCCTTGGCCTCCCAAAGTGTTGGATTACAGGTGTGAGCCACTGTGCCTGGTCTTTTTTTTTTTTTTTGAGACAGGGTTTTGCTCTGTTGCCCAGGCTAGAGTGCAGTGGTGTGATCATAGATCATTGTAACCTCAAACTCCAGGGCTCAAGAGATCCTCTTGCCTCAGCTCTCTAGCTTTAGTAGAGCTAGAACTATGGGCACTTGCCACCATGCCTGGTTAATTGTTTTTGTATTTTTGGTAAAGACGGTGGACTTGCTATGTTGCTCAGGCTGGTCTCAAACTCCTGGCGTCCAGTGATCCTCCTTTCTTGGCCCCCTCAAAGTGATCAGATTATAGGCATGAGCTACCACACCCAGCTTACCTACTTGCTTTCATGACCTTCTGTCTGGTTCTTCCTTCTTTTCACCCTTCCTTTATTTCATTTTGAATACAGCAATATAGAGATAATTTACAAACTATCTCCAATAAAGCCTGCAGATACTGCAAAAAAAAAAAAAAGGTCTATTGGGGACTGGAGCTACAAATGGTAATGAAACATTAAGAGCACAGGTTCTGGAGGTGGGGAGACTAGATTTCAACCCTAGGTATTGCTATTTGTACTGGTATGAACTAGGAAAGTTCTATTGCCTTCTTTAAGATTGTCTCATCTATGAAATGGAGATGGTAATAGTACTAGTCAAAGTTCTTTGTTGCTAGCTGTAGAAACCAGCTCTAATTTAAGTTAAAATTAATGGGGGTAGGGAGAGAGCAAATGGAAAGGACATGGAGACAGCTATTTCACAGATTTGTTGTAAGGATGAAATTAGACAATAAAAATCATTTAGCACAACATGTGGCATGTATAAAGTGTTAGGCATGTTAGCTAGTATTGTATCATCATTATTTATTATTTTATGAGCCCTGTCCTAACTTTCTTGCCTGTAGCTCTGGCTCGACATAAAGCCAATGCCGGCCTTGATCTCACATATTCTTTTAATTTTTGAGAAGTAGTCTCTAGAACATATGGTCAGCTATCCAATTCTGGTCCAATCAGCGATTGCCACAAGGGGTAGGGTCATGTGGCACAAACTTGGCCTCTAGCCTCTGTACTCTGTTGGCACTATAGACGGGATCAGTCCTCTGAGAAAGGAAAGCAGAACTAAGTCGAATCATCTCAAAAAAAAAAAAAAAAAAAACTAAGTCGAATCTAACCACATACTCACTTGCCTTCTAGGACCGTTTCCAACATCATCTAAGAGGCATTTAAAAGTTCTGGATCAGCACCAACTCACCTCTTCTACCTCCTTTAATAACTAGGCTCTTGCCTGGATCAATTCAACATTTACTGAGCACCTACTGTGTGTTAGCTACCATGTACACAAAAATAGTGCCTGCCTCCAGTGTGCTCGCTCTTTCATGGAGGACACAAGTCGTAGGCTAGGAATTATAACCCCATGTTTTGAACGCTGCAGTGGAAGCCTATAGTCTGAGTACCAGTGGCACACAAGAGAGAAGGGAATTACTTATGCGAAGGAGAGCAGTGGAGGGGAAGTAACTGGGGACCTCACGGAAAAGATGACGCGTGACTTGGGTGTGTAGGAGGAGTAGGAGTTTGCCAGGCTGGGAAATGGAAATTGGCAGGAGTAAGAGCACAGGACCTTCAAGTCCACGCCATGGGTTCGTGTTTTATTGTCTTGAAGTTGATGAAGCAGGAGGGGCCACGTGCTGAGGTTGCAGTTTCTGGGGGCCCTGTGTGGGATGCTTTGGAAGTGGATGAGGGAGGTGGATGGGGAAGCTGTGACCGTGTTCTAAGAGATGGTGACAGCCTGACCTGAGGCAGTGGCAGTTGGGATGGATCTGAAGGAGTAGTGCTGGGACCAGTTAGGTGCAAATGGTGAGGGAGGGGACAGACTTGGGACTATTTTGAGGGTTCTCATGTGCCTACTTGGGTGGCTGGTGGTGCCCATTCTCTGATGAAAGACTGAAAGAAGGCAGAGCTTGTTTCGGAGGGAGGATGATGAGTTCCATTTTGACACGTTGCATTGAGGTACCTGTAGAACATCCAGGGGAGAAGTCTGTGGGCACCTAGGGTCTGGATGTCAGGGGAAAAGTGGGTTTGAGGCTCCTTGGGAAGGGCCAGGCCTGGCACTGGCCCTGTGGGTAGAAAGAGGACTTGTCCCTTGGACCTGAGCCCCTGAATCTCTTCATGCCTGGGGCCCTGGCTTGTTCTTGGTGTATTCCCCCAGGGCCTGGTGCTCTGTCCTGGACGTCTCCAGGGTAGCAGCTGCCTTGCTACCCTGTTCATGTTCTCAGTGATGGCTGCCGCTGCTCCCGTGCATTTCTCGAACTGGTCTCGAACTCCTGACCTTGAGCGATCCACCTGCCTCAGCCTCCCAGAGTGCTAGGATTACAGATGTGAGCCACCGCGCCTGGCCCGCTCCCGTGCATTTCTGATTGTTGCCTGCTCCTGAATGTGCTCTGCCCACCTTCAGAAAGGCTGGGCAACCAGCGTTGGGCCTTCCTGTTGCTGACGGTGGTTCTGGCCTGTGTTGCCTTTTGTCAATGGAGACCCTCCTGGAAGCTGTCACCTGCCTGTGCTGAGAGTCCCCTCTCATCTCCTGTGGGAGATGTCACTGGGTACCTACAAGCCAGTCTTTGTAGCTGACATTCACCTTGTCCTGTCCTAAGGTCACCAGAAAGCATTCACTTCAACTAAATAGGTAAAACTGTCCAGAGCTCTCAGCAGTTGGGCAGGTTGGAGTTTCCTGTGGCCTTTTAAAGAAGGAGAAGATGGCCTTTGGATGAGCACCCATTCTCAGCTTTCAGAAGGCAAACAGAGGTGGGAAGTCTCGGTAAATCAAACATGAAGGTGTCGCCTCCATGTGGCACAAAGGATATTGGGCGCCAACTCTCCATTTCTAGGAATGGGCCCTTGAAGTCCTTATGGAGCTGGTGTTTTAAAAAAGGACATCTGCTACAAAGTATTTGATTTGTAAATTGGGGGGACTCATAGCTACAATTGTTTCGGATTTGGCAGTTACCCATCCCCACCGCTTGTTAGCTCCACCTCTGCCACCAGAACCTATACTTAAGTCCTGTCCTGCCCTCCTCACCCCATGGGTCTGACCAGATTTTGTCTTCATCCACCGTGGACACTCCTGGCACCTTTGCTCCTCACACGATCATGCACTTCTCGGTATGTCCTTAGGCCGGCCTTCCTTTTCCTTGTCCTCGCAGGCAGTTAAGTTTTGTCAGAGCTCTTGACTGGGGGGTTGGGTTTCAGTCCTAGTTTAGCCACAGCTAAGCTGAGTGGCCTTGGGCAAGTCCTTTGACTCCGTGGACCCCGGTTTCCTTATGCATGCAGTAAGGGAGATAAGTTGAGTCACCTGGGCAAGTTACTCACCTCTCAATTAGCCATGTCACTCTGTCCACTTCAGCCCATCCTCCAGCACCCCCTCCCTATGTACGTGGGGAACCACAGCTTGCCCATAGCTCTTGCTGCCTGGGTGGCATGTGTCACACTATGTGGGGATGACCCTTCCACTCCTCCTCCCTCCTCACTAGTTCAGGGACAGACCTTTTTTTCTTTTTTTTTTTTTGAGACAGAGTCTCACTCTGCTGCCCGGGCTAGAGTGCCATGGCATCGCCTAGCTCGCAGCAACCTCAAACTTCTGGGCTCAAGCAATCCTCCTGCCTCAGCCTCCCGAGTAGCTGGGACTACAGGCATGCACCACCATGCCCAGCTAATTTTTTCTATGTATTTTTAGTTGTCCAGATAATTTCTTTCTTTTTTTAGTAGAGACAGGGTCTCACTCTTGTTCAGGCTGGCCTCGAACTCCTGACCTCGAGCGATCCTGCCACCTCAGCCTCCCAGAGTGCTAGGATTACAGGTGTGAGCCACTGCGCCCGGCAAGGGACAGATTTTTGATCCAAGAGCAGCCACTTCACACACTGGCTCTGTGGTCAGGCTTAAAGAAGATCAACTGGATCCATCTCTTTTGGGGGGGTGGTGGAGAACAGGACAAGAGATTTTAAATAAGGAACCCAAAGGGACTTTTTCAGTGAACAGTAGGATAGAAGAGATTCCAGACCACATAAGGCTCAGCTGAACTTCCTGTCTGTTCTTAATGTTCTTTAGGATTTAATGCTCCATCTATAGAATAATCTTGCTTTACCTGAAAACAGAATCTTGATGAGGCTACAGAAATGGAAAGATGAAGCTCTCCCCACCGCAGAGTTGTTAATGCTGAGCGGGAGAAACAGACAAGTAACCCACCTCTGCCTCTCTCCACCTTGGGACCGTCTCCCCGAATAGGGGACATAGGGGTTGGTCTCCTGTTGGCTGCTGAGCTGTCCACACTACAGCTGTCTTCTGTGTGGTGTGCTCAGAGACATCCTGCACTGCATTTGACACTCTGTGACTTTATCATTAGGTAAACTCAGGAGACTTCTTAGTATTGTAAGGGAGAATTTTTCCACTCCCTTCCTAATAGGAGTATAGCTGTAAAATAGAGTGACCTTTGACTACATTTCAACCTTGTGCATAACTGCAAAATAGCATGACTAAGCAACTACAGAGTGACATGTGACTAGACCTCAATCTTGTGCAGACTTTGTAAACATTTGCTTCTGTAACATATAAAAGCCACCATGTTTAGACCCCATTTTGCTCAGACTTTGGAGGCGAGACCCCTCTGAGCCCACCAGCATAATAAAAGCCTGAGTTCAACCCCAGGACTTGCACTTATTAGCTGTGTGATATTGAACAATCTGTAATCTACTTAACCACTCTAGAGCTCAGTTACTGTGTCTGAAAGATGGGGGTAAGAACCGTATCTATCTTATAGGGTGGTTGTGAGAATTACAAAAGTGTTATTTTTGGCTCTCCTGTGGATGTGTACCTGGGGGAGAGATGAATCTTCTCACGTGTCACATGTTTCAGCGTGTGTTTTGCAGTCGGTTGCCAGTCACATGATTCCAAATGGGAACCCAGGAACAGTGGGAGAAGGAGCCCGCCCACAATCTCACAGCACATCTGTGATGGAAATGCACACAGAATTTTCTTTCTTTGGCTCTTGGCCTAGTTTCTTAGGCTTTAAATTGTATTGCCTCTGTGCATGTGTGTGTGCACATGCACCCACACATATATGTGCGCATACATGTATGTATATACACACATGTGTATATGTGCACATGCATGTGTGTGTTTTAGTGTGTGACTGTGTATATGTGTATCTGTTGATTTCAACTTCCACAAAATAGCCACCAGCTGATATTTGCACTATAGCTCAATGGAAGCAAAACATCCCGAAAGTTGAATAAAGAGCTTCCAATGGAGGAAGGCAGGCTCGGGTGTGATAAATTCCTAGCCCTGTCAGCTTTTAGTACTTTCTATCTTGAGGAAAAAAAATGCAAATAAATAATAAATAAAATTCACATTAACCTTAGAATTACCTTACAGTGTTTTTTGAAAGGGGAAAAAAAATAGAGAGTTGAGCTAGCAGATCTATTTCAAGATGATTTAGCAGGTGAGCGGGAGTTAGCTGCGATTGTTTTATGTCTCAGTCTATTAGGTACTGTACAATGCGACAGATCTATTCTAATTTATACAGTTGTTCAGCAAAACTTTTGTGGGTTTTTAAATTGACTGTAATGTTTAGCAATTGGAATATAAATTTATTCAAGCCTCTTATTTGGTCGCCTCAATGGCGCATTACAAAGTATTTTATGGTGTCTGATCTGCTTAAGTTTTACAACCAGCTTCCATTGTTCTGCACTTTTTACAGCAAGTGCTGAGCACAGGGTGGGTACCCCTGCCTCCCGTTGGTCCCTAAGGCTGTCCCAGACACTGGGGAGGGGCTCACCAGGTGAGCTCAGGATCTAAACAGCCCTTTCTCTTTTAAGCCCTCCTTTTCCTGGTTTCCTGCCAACTGCCTGTGGGATTAGGCAACTGGCTACTGCTTGGACCTAACCCCAGCTGGGAATTTGCCTGCCTGGTTCCGGCTGTGATTGATAATTAATACTGAATTCTCAAGCTTCTTCCTATTGTGGTTTTTTTTCCGTTTTTACTAAACTTACTGAAGTAATAGAATATTATATGTTCTCATGAGCTGCTTTTTCCTTTGTCATCTGGCTTCAGCCCTTACCCATCTATAAAAACTACTTTCTCAAAGATTTACAATGGCCTCTGGTCATCATGTTTAAGTGCCTGTGTTGTCTAGGTTGTTTGCAGTAGTTGATGTTGAACACGCTTCTTTCTCAATACCATTCCCCCCTCCCCCATCCACCTGACACACCTGGTCTGTCTCCTGCTTTCATCCATCCTACCCAAGACCCTTTGTCCCCTCATGCTATCTGGGAACAGCCCAGTCCTCCCCATGCTACACAGCACATGCCCAGATCACATCCTGCAGCCTTCCCTGTGCATGGTACCTACACTTACTTCCTCCTCTGAACTCCCTTGTGTGTGTATTTTTTATGCTATTTATCACATTTTATTTTATGCTGAGTCATAGCTGGGTCCCCCTTGCCCCAAGACTATAAACTCCTTGAGGGCAGGGCTGCAACTGATCCAGCTTTGAAAGTCCTGTGGTACCTGGCACACCACACAGGCTCAATAATCCACTGTTAAATATGGGTTTTGAGAGGGGGAGGAAAGAGGATTTCTGGACGCTGAAGGAAAAGGAATGGTAAGAGTGGTGTGAGATCAAGCTGGAGAAATAAGAAAGGGCCAGGTGAGAAGGAGAAATTTAAAATTCTTTGAGGATTCTGGATTTTACCAAAAGAAGTGTAATCAGCACAGGATTTTAAATATGGAAAATAACAAGAGTAAAAGCAACACTCACAAATATTTCTTTGGTTAAAGTGTGAAGAGGGACAGGCAAAGGTGGTGGGAGCTTGGATTGATGGTGGCAGTGGAGAAGAAAGCAGAAGTGATACGGAAAAAAGTCAAGTAGGTAGAATGGACAAGAACCACAATTAATTGGATGTGAGGGACAAAGGAAAGGAAAATACTAAGAGTGCTTGCCAAATTTGACTTAAATGCCTGGCTGCATGGGGTTGCAGACTTCACAGTGCCAGACCGTGGAAAAGCAGGGCTCATGGTGTGTGCGGCAGGAGGGGGCGCGGGGAAGTGGGAGGTAATTCGTTGCGGATCGTGCTGTGCTGGGTGCTCGGGGAGAGTGTAGCATCATGGATGTGAAGATGGCACCGCATCGTGGGAACAGATAAGAGCATCTAAGAAGGGAGTAGAGTAAGAAAAGAAGAGGGTCTGAGACAAAGCCTGGAAGATTCCAGCATCTACAGGCTGGGTAGAGAAGGCAGAGTCAGACACTGACTGAGGAGTACTTTGGCGTTACTGAGCCCAAGGGACAGCAGTGTTCCCAGGTCACCTGTGTCAAAGCTGCTGAGAGGTTTGTTAAGAGAACTGGAGAGAGGGCTGGAGGTAGGGTGGCTGTGTCAGTGGCACTGTGAGGACAGGCAGGTGGATGCCATTGGAATAGCCCAGAAGCAGCTGGCCAGGAGGAAGTGGAGGCTGGCTCACAGGAAGTGCTAAGTTTCATTGCAAAGCGGGGAAAGGTGGTGGCTGTAGCTGAGGGGATATATGGGATGTGGAAGAGGTTTTGGTTTTGTTTACTTGTTTTTGCATTTAAGATAGAAGAGACTAGAACATGTTGACACGTGGGAATGGAAGGGGTCAGGCAGGAAGGAGAGGATGAAGATGTGCAAGCCAGGCGGGATGAGCGATGTCTAAAAGCGTCAGGTTCCCAAGGAGGTGGGAAGATATGGTCTCCACGCTGCAGATGGAAGTGGCCTTTTGTGTGAGGAGGGAAACCTCTCCATTTCCAACAGGAGAGAAAGTGGAGATGACAAGTGCAACGCGGGGACTTTGTGACAACAGGAAGGCAAGGCGACCTTTAGAAAGGCTTTGATGTCTCTGTGGTACTGTTAACAATAGCAATGACCACAATGTAGCAGCCACAGTAATGACTGTTGACTATGCTAAGTACTTATATTCAGAAACTCATTTAAGTCTCACAACAAACCGATCGGGTAGGTTTTATTTTATAGATGAGGAAACCAGGGCTCATAGAAGTTAAGTAATTTGGGCCAAAGTCAGAGTTGGTGAGAAATAGAGCCAGGATTTGAACCTCTAAGCTCAGCCCCAAACCCCTGTGGTTGCTGTCACTGAGGCTACTGTACGGCTGTTATTCTTACATCAGGCGACATGAGGGGCCAACTCTTTTTTTTTTTTTTTTTTTTTTTTTTAACTTCACTGTATACTTCATGCTATTGGGAACATTTGTAGCCTACCAAAGGCTTTACCTTTCAAGTCTTAGGGCTAATGAAGTGCATGCAAAGAATACTGGAAACGAATGGAGCCCGGCAGAGGGAAGACCCTTCCCACACACTATGTTCTGAGATGCAGTATTCAGGTGTCATATTCTAGAGTAAAAATCTCTTGTCTGCTTCATGTCTGCACAAGAGTGCAACAAATACTTATCAGCACTGGAATAGTTAACAAAGCACGCAGCAGCAAGAGGCGCCATTCTCACAAAGGGATACCGGGATTTTTGTTGTTGGTGTTCCATGCACACTCTGCCCTCTAGTGGCCAAGCTCTCCCTCAACCCGAGGGGCGTCCCCTGAGACCCCTGCAGGGCAGTGGGACAGGAGTCGCCCTGCGCATCACAGCCTCTCTGTCCATGGCATTTTCTTACATGTATTCCTGTATTTTCATTCAGCAGTTTCTGTCTCCACGCCCTACAATAATGTCCTGGCCAAGCGAAAGGTGCAGCTGACCCGAGCTCCATGCCCATGTCATTGCCAGGGAGCCTTGAATGGAGTCAGTTTCACCGAGTCCACAGCCCGTGGGTAGAAACGTGGGCTTCCAAGACAGCAAGACCTGGGCTCCAGGCCCAAGATCGGAACCCGCCTGCCAACACTGTGAGTTTCTTCCCCTGTGAAATGAGGATAACATCACCTGCCTGAGGAGTAAATGGGCAAGTGTATGTAAATGGCCTGGCACTTGCCTCATCTTTCTTTGGCCTAACTCCCTGATTTCTGGGAAGATCTTCGAGGGCTAAGCGAGAGCCGTCTCTGACAGTTCAGCAGTGTTGCCTTATTGTGATGGTCTGTTTGTTGTTTATGCTTCCCGCTGGACAATAAGCTTTTTTTTTTTTAATTTTTTTTTAATTTCAGCATATATGGGGGTACAAATGTTTAGGTTATGTATGTTGCCTATTCCCCATTCCCCCCAGAGTCAGAGTGGACAATAAGCTTTGAAGATAGAGATCTTGTTGACACTCTCACTGCCCAGGATGTAAGCTGTTCCATAACTCTTTGTTGAATGAATAAAAACTGAATGTGTGGGTCCCAAATCCAAGCATCTTGAGTCATTTCTCAGGAACACAAAATTTTGTGAACTGCTCTAGGAGTTCCACTTACAGGACTCAAGCCACAGATAAAATTTAATTTGCGCCTTATCTTTTTTCTCTATAATTTGCTTTGTATGTGGTGACTTTTGACCTTTGCTAGAAAACAGAGCTCATGACCTGTTCGCAGATTCTTTGTGAAAAGGGCTGGAACGTGTGTTTACAGAGTGGAGTCTAACGCATGAAGCTTTTTAAAAAGGGCTTGAACACGGTTTAGGGTTAAGGAGATTATTACAAAAAAAACAATTAGCATCTCACCAGCTGACTGGATGCTTGAAGTCTTTCCAAATCAGTGATGTTTTCTATATTCCAGACATTTAAAAAATGTTCCTCATCTTTTAATTAGACAAGGCCCTCTGGTCTCCTTGTGCTTTCCTTGATCCAGTGTCTCTTGGGTTTCCAGGTGAAGCTCATGGAGTTGATTGGGATCACAGTGGTTCTGGGAAGGCTGCTTTTATAACGTTCCTAATCATTTTTTCTGACCTTCAGACGTCACTTGTACAGATGCAGAAACCAAAGCCCCGGCTTTACTCTAGGCTCGAGTTGCCAGCATGACCCTGTAGAGCCCCATCCCCAGGCAAGACTACTTATGAGACCCCAGTCCGGGGGCAGATGTAATGTTCCCCAAGCTCCTGCCTCAAGTGATTGTTTCTCCAGCTGTATTGAGGTGTAATTGACAAACTGTGTATATTTGTCCTGTACAGCATGACGTTTTGTTATGTGTGTACATTGTGAAATGATTACCAGTCAAGCTAATTAACATATCCATCTCCTCACATAGTTATTCTTTTTTTGTGTGGCAAGAAAAGATTTAAGATCTTTTAGTAAGATCATTTAAGATCTACTCTCCTAGCAATTTTCAAGTGTATAATACATTATTAACTGTGGTCCCCACGCTATATGATGGATCTCCAGAATTTGGGTGTCCTGTCTACCTGAAACGTTGTACTCTTTCAGCAACATCTCCCCATTTCTCTTCCAGAGTATTTTAATATTTAAGTTTCAGAAACTCTGAAATTGGAAACAAAATTCTCTTCTCTCCCATAAATTAAAACAGAATCAAAGAACCCAGTCTGGTTGCAACATTTAAGTGAGGCCAGGAGGGTAAGGCTGAGTAGCATTATGCTGGGGGCTGCTTGCTCCCTAATCCAGGGAGCTGTGCTAACAGCGGCAATAATACTTACTGAGCATTTATTATGTGCCAGCTGTTGTGCTAATTGTATCACAGACCAATATGCAATATGATCCTCACAATAGTAACTGTGACATGGGTGCAATGCTTATTACCTCCATTTTGCAAAGGAGAAACTGAGGCATATAGCAGATAAGTAACTTGATAAGGAGCACGTAGTCAGTAAGTAACAGCACTAGGATTCAAACCCAAGCCCATCTGACCCACATTCTTCAAAACTGGGCTCTGCCCGAGGTCAACTCTTCTTTTCCCGTTACAGTCTGCAGAGCCATAGCTGCAGTGCCAGCTATATCACTATGGAGCCCATGGAACTGCTTCTACAATGTGGGCTTTATAACACAATCAGTCCCTCCTTTTAGATGGCTGTGATAGGGGTACAATCCTCCCCACTCCAAGTCAGATTCAGGCCTGTCTGAGGATTTAGCTTTGTATTATAGAAATTCAGTTGATGTGTCTGTTGCCTTTCGATGGTCCTGCTGTGTGTCCCTTTCCCTTCCTTTTTCCTTCCCTATAAGAGGATTCTCTTTCAATCTTGCTGGGTGACTTGGAACCATTTATTTCTTAGTGCAAAGGGCTTTTCCCGTTAGAAAAGCACTATATCATGGATTAAGGAGAATGTTGGAGGCAGGCCCAGGGAGGGATGGCAGAAGGCCCAGGGAAGGTAGCAGTGATGGCTGAACAGCATCCAGCACAGCGGGAGGGAGGCAGAAAAAGAGCCGGAAGCACCAGGGAGGGGGCGGGGGAGGAGGGGCAGGTGCGTGGAAAAGGGCCAGGAGTGAGTGCAGAGACAGAATGGGTTTTTATGAAAACACTGCTGCTTACCTTCACCTCAAACCTTTAGCTTGCTGAAAAGATAATGCTGAGAAGTTTAAGTCCTTCCTTGCTGGAGTGCTGCGTGAGGTCAGGAAGCGTGCTGGTTCGGGCTGCAGGCACTTGGTAAAGCCACAGAGGGGAGGCAATAAGTAGTTGATTTTTCTCTAAAACAGAGGAGGTATGAATTTAGCAGCTGACACTGCAAGTGTTTGCAGTGCGTTGGGGGCTGAACCTCCTCTGTGATCTCCCTTTGGGAAAAAGCTACTTCTGCTTGGGATACTTTCAATAGACAGTCTCTCTGTGTGAGATAACCTTCTCTGGGGTAATTTCATGTAATCTGTGGAGATTTTGAGTTGCTTGTGAGGTCTCTATGTCATACCTGTTTATTATTTTTCCTGAGAGAAAGCAGCAGAAGGAATAAGAAGTTGCCAGGGTAGGGAGGTAAAAATGTTCTCATGGCTCCCTGTTCCCAAACTTCAGAACAATGATGACAAAAATCTGTGTACGATACCAATGTAGGGGAAGGAGACTTGTTTCTGGAAGATTCCCCTCCAGAAAGAGTAGAATATCCTGTACCATGAAACCAGCATACGTAAACCAAACCACACAAAAGGATATGGAGGGGCCATATGTGCTGACCCCTGGTAACCATGGCCACATACAATCCCATCCCCTTCTACGTGGGTAGAACCTGCAACTTCTAACCCATGGAACATGGCGAAGGTGCTGAGCTGTTACTCTGGCGATTGTGTTCCGTCATATAGCAAAGGTCTGTGATTTTGCAAGTGCAATTAAGATTGCTAATTGGTTGACTTTAATCAAAAGAGCCTGACCTTATCAGGTGAGCCTTTTAAAAGAGAGTCTAGAGGTCAAAGGCAAAAGAAGTCAGAGATTCTGCTAGCTTAGGAAAAGCAAACTTTTAATACTATAGCAAGGCTCACATGGCAAAAAACTGTGGCGGCCTCTAGGAGCTGAGGTCCTTGGCCCCTTAACCACGTGGAACTGAATTCTGCTCACACCCAGTGAGCTTGGAAGAGGACCCTGCACCTCACACACGATCACAGCCCTGGGGGACACGTTGAGTTCAATGTGGTAGGACCCTGAACAGAGGGCCCAGCTTGACCCATACTTGATCTCCTGACACATGGAAACTGAAATGCTAAATGTGTGTTCTTTTAAACTGCTAAGTTTGTGGTAATTGGTTAGGCAGCAGCTGAAACAAACATAGATCCTATGTTTTTCAAATGAAATCTCAACAAGTCTTCAAGATGACATCTATTTCAAGACTTTATTGTCACTAAGCTAAATGGGAGCCACAATTCTCCTCAATCATTACCTGCCATGACTCTCTGGAAAATATCTCTTAGGAAGCTCTGTTATTAAGGTCTTCCTGTGAGCTTGTTTCTGGGGACTGCAGGAAGATAAATACAACAAGGAGATGTTTTTCTTCTGGTCTTGTTTTATGAAATTATAGCATGCAAATTTCAGTGTATATTGGGCAAAACGCTTTTGTGGGCTTTTGAGCTGTCCCAGCAGTGGCGTTAGTGATGGAGATGGCTGGGAAGGCACACGATGGCTGGCTCCGCCCCTATGTAAATCTTCCAGCAATATGCAAATGACTCCTCAGTTCACAGTCCTTTCCTCCCAGGCCTTCCTGGGCTCTGCCTGGGAATTAAAAAGCCTCTGAAATTTTGCTGCTTTTCAGCTCATTTTTGTTGTGAGCATCTTTAAAAGCTTGGAGAACATGATTTTGTAGTTTGAACTGTGGAATTGAGATTCATAAAGGACATTGGGAACGCTAAGACCCAGAGCCGAGCTGGCTGCCTGTTACATTGCACCGCGCTGGGCTGCGCTGTAGTTGCTCACAGCCTTGCTCTTCCCAGGAAATACGGCAACTTTGCCATCCCATCTTGGCATGGTCAGGCTCAGCACCGCATGTCATGGTGTTTGTTGAATGAAAAAAGCCTCTTATTTTACAGAGAAAGTAAATGGAGGCCAGTGGGAATTCAAACTCCTGCCCAAGGTCATGTAACTTGTTAGCAGCAGAGCTGCATCTGGAACACCAGCTTTCCACCAAATTCCTGTGACTTTCCACTCCACCTCCCAGTCGTTGCCCACGTCTGATGTGCCACGGAGGAGGTCGAGGCAGAAAGAGGACCGTGTCTTCTGCCCAAGTGCTCCAGCAGGGGAGCAGCGGCGTCCCAATTCCAGCCAGTCCCCGCCTCCACGTCCACTGGGTCCCCACCGGGCAGCTGTCAGCGCCATCTCTGTGTCGCACACACTTCTCTGATGGCCGCCCTGCCCAATTCCCTCCAGTGCAGTTTTCAGCTTCACACTTTGTGAATTTTATTTGCAATCGATAAATAAACCTATTATCATCAGGGTTTTGTATTCTCATCCTATATCGTCATCTGTCATAAACCATTTCACCCAGGCATCCGGTTCATTCAGCATATCCCACTCATCTTTATTTCCGAGTTAGTGATTGAGAGATACCAACTAACAGTGCAAGTTCAAGAATTCAGTTTTTACTCAATAATGGAATGTCTAAAGATAAAAATCATATTTAGACATTATTATATTTGAGATTAATGCCAGGGGAGAAAAAAAGTCACTACCTTGTCAGGCTCTCTGTACTTATTAGAAGCGACAAAGTATTTTGTTTTTTCCATTCAAATGTGACGGATCTGGTAGAAAAACGGCTTTTCATTAAGGTGTGTTTTCAAAAAGCTTCTGGCTTCTGGCCATCTCTACCAGTTTTGTATGGGGTATCTGATTTGCATGTAGCATTGGGTTGGCAAATAAGTTGGGGTCACAGTTACATGTCAGAGTATGCTTTGAGGGGGAGAAGCTAAATAATGCTGTGTGTCTCATTAAGAACTACATTTCCTGGTTACCGCCAATCTTTGAGAGTAGCACATATTTTTTGATGGATTATCAAGTTGAAGAGGCAGGCACTGTGTGACTGGGATGGCTTGTAGGCAAGGAATTTTAATTGAAGGGCTAGCAACTGGGATTCTAAGTCATGGTCCAAAGTTCTTAGATACCCTTGGACAAGTAGCACTGAACCCTATGTTCAGACCCTTTACACATCAAGGTAGTGATAGACAGTGGTAACATTGACAGTGTCCCAGGGTGAGCTGACATTCCAAGCTGGAGGTCGTCAGCTGCAAGGCTGAATGGCAGGTGTTCTGCGACCCATGCACAGCGTATTCATTGGAGAGCTGGGATGTAGGAAGGGATGACTCTGGACACCCCCAGCTTGTTCAGGTTTCTCAAGGTCTTAGCTTTTCCTGGTCTCATTAATCAGTACAGAAGAAGAAGAAGGGTCTTTTTAATGGCACGTTCTGCCTCCCGGAAAGCCCCTGTGGAACCAATGTGCTACGTGCAGTTCTGTTCTGCACATCTCAAAAGGGTATTCTGTTTAGCAAAACACAAACCAAAACAGGTGAAGGTGGTGCCCCCTTCCATCTAGTCAAATACACGTCTAGGTTTTCTGTTTGCTCCGATGTAGCTTGGATGACTTTCTAACTCTCTTCCCACAATATCTCATACCAATTTGTTTTCCCTCTAAGCTACAATAGGAGGCTGAGTTTATTTTATGGAATGTGAGAAAATGGTAGGATATGGGCTTAGGTTGGGGGATGAAGGGAGAGAGCTCACCTAAGGGTTATTCTGTCTTCGGTATACTGTCTGGGCTGTCATCCGAGATTCCATTATGTGTTCTCAACCAAGGTCACTACACGTCACTGGGAGTGTGTATACTGTCTCTTCTATAGAGCGCATTGCCCGGAGAGCTCTGGTTCACGTGGGCCGTGTCATTGGTTTTCTGTTTCATGCATTTCTCCTAGCAGTAGTTTCTGTTAGGAGAGGAAAAAGTTGATGTTAACCACTCAGTTTGCTTCTCTTCAGATCTGGGGCTATCAGTAAGAATTCCCAATATTTTATTAAAATCAACAGTTTAAAATCTTGGGAGAGAGGGTGAGGGATTATTCAGAAATGAATATGTGCAGAGCCTCTTTTCTTTAATCCAAAATTTCCTGTTTTGAAGCTTATGTTAGTTTATAACCCTTTCTGTGTTTGGTTGCTGTCATAAAATTTTTTGGCCTTGTCTTTTATTGTTTTTATCTCATTCTGTTAGGTATCAAGGGACAAGAATTCAGTCAAGACCTTCAATCTGCCATCTCAACATGACCCCAGGTAATTTTTCAGTAATTCTACATGGCTCACTATAACTTTGGTTTGACTGTAACTTTATTTTAAGAAACTTGAAGATGAGAGGATAATAAAACTCTTGGATTACAGTGAGGTTGTACATAAATCTATAGGCCTAAAATGTAAGTTACTAAATATTATTTTAACGTCTGAGTATTGAACAATGCCCATGTAAAAATGTTTGGGAGCAAAATGTTTTGCTAAAACAGCAAATTTTGATGAATGGGAAAACCATATTTTTGTTTGATAAATTTAAGGAATTTTTTTGTTCTAAAACGTCCAGATTTGCTTTTCTGATGATCAACTGACAAAATTAGTACAGATTTAGGAACATCAAAGTCTAGCTGGGATTCATTTTTGAGCCTGAATTTCAAACAGGTTTGTGTCTTCCACAAGATGTTGTCAAGTGTGATTGGTTCTTGGGAAGCTGTAGTATCTCTCCCAGCACTGAGAAGTGGGAAAGTGGAGTTACCCTGTAAGGCAGTGCTGCTGGGGCAGAGGAGACATGTGTGGAGTCCCCTAGAAGACACAGATTGGTGTCCAGGCTTGCAAGACTGTAACCTTGGGTACATGTATAATTGTTGTCGTATATTTAAAGAAATGATATGTCCAAAGCAGAGGGCCTAGTCGGCTGCGGGACGCATAGAGGAAGAATCACCAAAGATCCCCCCTTTTTTTTTTTGTCCCATACCATCTGTGTTCCTAGGAGTGGGAGGATTCACCATCAGACTTCCAGAAATTCCAGTCCCAAAGGCAAGCATGTCCCTATTGTGAGCGTGATGTCAAAACATAAGCTTCATCTGACACCTCCTTTTCTGATCCCATGTCCTTGCAGCAATTTGCTGGTTCCAGGGAAGGTCCGCTCATGTAGAGAGGATGCAGGAAATACAGCGATTGTCAGTGTTTCCGAGTCTTTCTCAGTGAGCTCTCATGGTAATGAGGGGCTTCTGATTACCATTTGGTGTTCCCGGACTACAGGGAGAAAAGGAGATTGTTATGCCAACCTGAATAATTCCAGTCTGTGTGACAATTCTATTTCTCACTTTAAATTAATACATTGCCATCCTGATGCCTTCCTCGGATCTTCTATACCTTTTAGTCAGTGTGAGTCAGTGTTTTCGTGTCTGACTGCCCCGGAACATTGACAAGAGTGAGCCAGCCTTCTCCTAGCAGACTCTGATTCTCTTTCCATCTTGCATCCCCTATTTATTTCTACATCAAACACAGTTATGTATTTGGTTAATTCATCTGTATTAAATGTGTTAAGACCAGATAACATATAAAATACCTCAAGAAAATGTATGAAAAGCTCATTCTGGGATCTCATTTGTCTCTGCTTCCATGTTTTGCTCTAGGAAGAACAGCATGGGGAGACGACATGAGGCAGTTTCTTGCAAAGGTCATTTTTATTTTGAGGACCTCTGCCTCTTGAGTTGAGGTGTGATGCTCTGTCTACTAAGTTTCCTGTCCAACCTAAAGGAGCTGAGGCGATTAGTAGAAGCAAAAGGTTACTCTCTGAAACAGTAGGGATATCATGGGGCCTGGAATTTTTGGAGAGGGCCCAAAGGTTACAGTGCTTTCCTGTTCATTTGCTCAGGCTGTTCAGATACTTGTCCCTGTCCTTGTCTGTCTTGTCTCAGATGGATCTTTCGAAAAGCCAGATAATGTGATAAAAAGCACAGAAGCGAGGGCTGAAAAATCAACAGTTGAGCCATTTCAAAATGCTGAGGAGGAGATTTTATAGAACCTGGGGGCCGATCAAGACCACTGTGTTCAATTTGTATAAACGGAGTCCCAGTTACGAATTACAGAAGAAACCTTGTTATCTAACAAGATCAGGACTGAAAATTTAATAAAAAAGTTAGATAAGCATGGAATTTGTTTAAAAAACTAACCATAAAAAACCCAATGCATATGTCCCTAGAACATTTCGTATTAAATTAAGACATCTAAATGGACTCATTTACATAGATTTGATGTAGATTCCAGGCTTTTTTTTTTTTTTTGAGTGCAAATCTACTAATTATAGTCCTGCATCATCTTTCTTACAGAAATGACACCCAAAATGCATTGTCTTCATTGTCCAAACATTAGTTTATTTAAAGAGAGGTACAAATTTAAAGAATATCTCTGACACAATCTGAAAGCAGAATCCATCTAGAATTTTACTGTTTTTTCCCCCTCGATGTTTAGTCATCAACATCAAATTTTCAAAGTGATTCTCCTCTGTGAAATCGTCTTTCCAAAACACTCATCCTAGTTCTCATAGAAACAACCATTTCCTTTCTTTCACCCTCATATTTGAATATGTATGTAATATTGAATATTTATACACTATTGAATAAAATAGATTGTTACAAACACAAGCACAACAGGTTTGTATAAACTCTACTGACTCTTGCTAAGTGGGAGACACAGTCATTCACAGCCACAGAGTAATGGGACGGTGGGAAGAATCCAACATGACCTGGGGGTCAGCAGCAGGAGTGGAGAATGGCCTGCTAGGTTGAGGTCAGATAAGAGCACTTCCCCGCTGTGGACCTTAGAGGTCACTCAATCCAAATTTACTTCACTCTACAGTTAAGACAGTTGGACCTCAGAGAGGTTAAGTGACCTGTAGCAGGTCACAGAGTTAGAGAGCTATTATTATAGTCTCTGTTTCCTGACTCAGTATGATACTTGGTATTATTTTGTGATGGTTCATTTTGAGTATTCTTTAAAAAGTGTTTCTCCTACATTTAATTTAATTATGTTCTTTGTATCATTAGCGGTATTTTTTTTTTTTGAGATTGAGATTGATAGTTAAGACTTCTCAAGAGCTCATAGCTGCAATTTTATAATGGTATTTGATAGCAAACCAAGTTTGCTATATTCGCACCTTTTCCAAGGAGTAGATAGGATTGTTCCACAAAGTGAGGTAGGTATACTCTTGTAACATGAATTCTTACTAAAATTTCATTGTCCTGACGGTACTAGGAGCTTGGACCACTTAAACTCCATTTAATTTCCTCCTATCTTACGCTGGTGCGTATTTTGAACCCCATGAGACATTACTGCTTCATGGAGGCAATATTTATTTAAATTTATTCACATATTTTCTCTTTGCCTTGTTTTTAATGATATCCTGTGCTTCTTACTTTCCGTTTGGAGTCATTTTTCTTCTTGAAGAATACATTTTAGTGTTTATTATAGTTGGCTGGTGATAAATTTAGTTTCGCATCTGAAAATACCTGTATTCTACCTCCATTTTTATTGGGAATAGGATTCTAGATCAGTAAATATTTTTGGTACTTTGAAGATATTCTATTGTTTTCTGGTTTTTATGGTTTTTGTTGGTGAATCAGCTGTTGGTCTTATGACTGTTTTTTGAAAGAATATGTTTCTTTGTTTCCCTATGGTTGCCCACGTGGTTTTCTTTTTGCCTTTGGCTTTTGGCAGTTTTACCACAGTGTACCTATGTGCTGTGCATGTGTGGGTTTTAATGCATTGTACTTGGGTTTGGTCTGCAACTTTGAAGTCTTTAAGCAGTTTTGGAAAATTCTTAGTCATTATGTTCTCACATTTTCCTTCTGATCCATCCTTTCTTCTCTCCTGGGATGATCACACATGTGGGGGGCCCTTTCATCTTACCTCATTTAGTGTGTATGCTC
This sequence comes from Lepilemur ruficaudatus, assembly GCA_963574885.1. NCBI lineage: Eukaryota > Metazoa > Chordata > Mammalia > Primates > Lepilemuridae > Lepilemur > Lepilemur ruficaudatus. Next base: position 50,787 of record CAUYRT010045047.1, on the reverse strand, counting down.
TTCTCTGTATTTTTCTATATTTTTGTATCTTTATGCTTTAATATAGATATTGTCTTCCTAATCCCGAATATGCTCTTCAAATATGTCTAATTTTCTGTTAAATCTATTCTTGGGGTTCTTAATTTCAGTTATTAAAATTTTAGTTACAGAATTTTTCCATTCAGTCCTTTCATAATTTAAAGACTTCTGATAATTCTAAATATTGACTTTTCATTCCTCTGACATTAATTATTGTTATTTTAAAAGCTCATTCGATCATTTAAAAGCTTATTTGATCACTCCATTCTCTGGATTTCCTATAGACTGGTTTTTATTGTTTGTTGCTTCCCTTGGTTTCCTGTCACATTGTTACCTTCCTCCTCATGTGAATGGCTCTTTTTGATTGCGGGCTCCACTAAGTGTTAAAGATGGAGAGATAATGTGAGGCTCTTGGTGATAGTCTTTCCCCCAGGGGGATTCGTGTGTGTGCTTCTGGCTGATGGCTACAGTAGAGATGCGGGGAATTTCAAAAGGATGCAATTGGGACGACTGGAAGCTGGGCTTCAGGCACTGTGAGTGTTGTCTGTCAGGTTTACCCTTCCTGTTGGAGTGTTTTACAAGTTATTTATTAATTAATTTGGGATTCTAAAGCAGAGTCTGAGGAATTCATCACCACTCTTTTTATGTGAAGGCTCTGAGGTCCAATTTTCCCCTTAGCTGCCAAGTATACCAAAAGCGCCAGTCAGCTTCTCACCCTCTCACTTCTTCTTTCAGAATCATCTGGTGCCTCTAAGTGAAAATCAGCTTCCAGTGCTAGACTCACCTTTCTGTAATTCCTTCTTTGGGATCCTGCTCTAGGACCAAGAATCTTGCTCCCATAACTGTTCGTTGCTTTCATGTGAAGATTTTTAAAAGATATTCCTGGATTTGTTCAGTTTTTTAAAAACTTATTCTTAGTGGAAAGTTTGGTACAATTCTTTAGTCTATCAATGAATGCTGGGATCATCTTCTTGTTATGACCTCAAGTTTGTTTCATTTGGAGTGTTCTCAGTTATTAATTTCTGATTTTATTATGATTCCTTCTATTTCCTTGGGTTAATTTGGTCCTTCTTTTTTCTAGTCATTCTTCTTTTCTAATACATGTTTGTAGGGTTTATATGGTTCCCTGTAAGGAATGCTTTAGCTAAATTGTGCAAGTTTTGATATGTAGTACTTTCATTATTGTTGGGTTATTTTCTAATGTCTGTCATGATTCCTTTTTATTTTAAGTTTATTTCTTAATTTCCAAACATATGGTGACTTGCTAATTATCTTTGTGTTACTGATTTCTAGCTTAATTGCCTTGTGGTCAGAGAACAAAGTGAATCTGAACATTTTAATTCTCAGAAATTTGTTAAGACTTGCTAAGTCTAGTACATGGTCGATTTTATAAGTGTTCTGTATGAACTTGAAAAGTACGCATATATGTGAATTATCTGCTATAGTGTTCTATATATGCACATTAGGTAAACTTAATTACATTCAAATCATTTATAAACTTACGCTTTATTTTTTTTCTTCCTGCTGGTTCCATCAGTATCTAAGAGAGGTTCTTCTAACACGATTGTAGATTTGAACATGTAGTTTTGAATTTATTTGGCTTTATAGATTTTTAGATGGTATTTTGTGGGAATGCATTTGTGATTTTTTAAAAAATTTCTGGTGTATCAAACATTTTATTATGAACCAGCCCTCTTTATCTACAGTAATTTTTTTGGTTTTTGTTTTTGCCTTAAAATCTTTGTTTTATATATATATATTTTAAAATCGGTCCCATGGCCTTCAGGAATCGGTCCCATGGCGTTCAGGAATAACCTCGCCCTTCAACGCCAAGGGGAAATAACACCATAGCATAGTTATTATCTTGGTTCTGTCACTTAATAGTTTTGAGATTGTGGATCAGTTACCTAACTTCTTAGATTCTCATTTTGCAAATCTGTAAGAGCTAACAATAGTACCCACCCATTCCTGTGTCATGAGGATGCAGTGAGAGAGTGGGCATGAAGTGCTTACGATAGCGCCTGGCACATGGTGAATGGAAGCTGTGTTTATCTTCTTGTGATGACCTGATATTTGTTTTCTTTGGAGTTGTCCTCAGAATTTTTAGTCCCTCACATTGGGCAATATTTAAAGCACCCGGATAGGAGTGTGTCAGTCTCCAGGCTGCTTCGTAGTGTCGTTTTAGGTTCTCATTACTAGTCCAGCTTCCTTTAAGGAGGTTTCCCGGTTCCATCCGTGCCAGGCATCCGTGTGCTCCTGGCCCTTCTCACTGTCATCTGATAGTAAAAGTTCACTGGAGGCATTTCCTAATTCACTCTGAGTTGTTTAGAGACTTTTCAACCTTTTTTTGAGCTGTGACAGTGCTTGGTGCTTTAGAACAGTTCAGAGGATGCTTCTGAGATAAGTCATTTCACAGAAGATACCACCTCACAACAAACGGGGTATGGAATTTTCGCATATTGTCTGTGCAGCCAGAGTTGATTCTATTTTTTGACTCTGAAGTACTTCCCTGTTTCTGTGCGATTTTTTTCTCTTTGGATGTGTGGAGTTAGCTAGAATCCTCAATTGTCAATTGATTGCTGAAAAGAGAGGACCTCGCTGTATCCTTCCTACAATGTTGAGGCTTCTAGCTTTTTCCACATTTGATTTCTCTTGCTATCCCGTCCTTGTGCTAGAATATGTAAGGAGCAATGCAGGTCAAAAGAAAAACTACAAGAACAAACTAGGGAACTTGCTTTAATGATTAACAGCTAGTAGCCAAAGGACATATATAATGAATCTAATGTAATAGTTAGAATTAAATTCAGTAGCAACATAAGCCAAAAAAAAAACCATGGCTTAAACAAAATAGAAGTTTATTCAGTTTCATATAAAAGAGGTTCTGAACTAGGTAGTCTATGGCTGGCATGGTATGGTCCTCAGTGAGCTAAGCTATGTTCCCCTATCCTAGCCCATGGCATTTATTTTTAAGGTCACTTCATGATCCAATATGGCTGCTAAAACTCCAGCCATTATTTCTGAGTTACAGGCTAGAATAAGGAGGAAAGAATAAAAAAGAAAGGTACTATTTCCAGCGTATCAGTGTTCTTCAAAGTTTCCAACTTGTGCTAAGGTCTCATGGGCTAGAACTTTGTTATATGGCTATATCCAGCTCCAAGGGAGGCTAGGAAATAAAATATTTTATTCTGGACAGCACTGTGCGTATCTAACATTTTGGGCTCTATTACCAAGAAGAAAAAGAAGAATTGATAGTCAACCAGCAATCTTTGTGACAATGGTACTGGCTGTAGTGGCCTAACTGGGGCATATGATCCCATATGACTCAATCCCAGTCTGATTCAGGTTTGGGACTAAACTCATACTTTCTCCATGGAACACAGCCTCATCACACACTACGTTAGTTTCTCTTTCTTGGAAGCAGTGTCTTTTTAAAAATACAGACCATCACATGAGAGCCACTGTGGATATCAGACAAGTCATACAAAACAAAGTCAATTAGTTTCTCTGGGGAGAAATTCAGAGCGCAGGAAGTCCTTGATGCACGCACAGCATCTTATGTGTCTGAGTCTAACGCACGCACAGTGTCTTCCGTGACACAGTGCTGGTTCCAGGTCCCAGGCTGTGGGGTAAATCAATATGATGCACTTGGAAGAAGGTGACAAGAAAGGTTCCACAAGGACAAGATTATGCCTCAAGCCCTCGTGCTCAGTACCCATTTAATATGAGTGATGGAGGGACCATAGTTTTTCCAAAGAAAGATCATCCCAGTCAGTGTCAAAAAGAAGTTGCTCCTTAGAAATGAAGCCTTTTCATTTCTTTCACTGCTAAATTTCTGGAAAGGGCGGACATCGTTTGCTGTCTTTGTTCCCCACATCCGCTTCATGCTTTGGTCCTTCCCTGACTTTTGTGTAGCATTTGGTAATGTTGATTCATCTGGCCTTCCCGAGACCTTTTTCTTAACGGATTTCTGTGATAACACTGCCCCTTACTCTTCTGGCCTCTTCCAGTTTTAGTTTCTGTCATGGACTGTTACTCCTCTGCCCCCTCCTTTGACACATCCTAGCATTCCATTCTTGGCCCTTTGCTCGTCCTGTACCTGCCCTCCTGGGAAATGCCGCCTAGACCCAGGCTCCTCTTACTGTCTAAGTGCTGATGTTTTCAATATTGTCTTTACAACAAATTTCTCTCTAGAGGTCTACATCTGTTCTCCCAACTACTCACTGGACATTTCTACCTGGATTTCCCAGAAGCATTTAAAACTTACCACACCTAACATGGAGCTCTTCCACTCCTCCACCTTCCCTTCAGTCTTTCTTTGCTCCCGTATGCTCTGCCTGTCTTGCTCAATGACACCGACGTACCCAAGCCAGAAACCTGAGCGTCATCTTTTCCTCCTTTCCCTCCATCATCTCTCTCTCCACATCCAACTGGTCACCAAGACCTCTTCTGTAAGCCTCTCAAATACACGCTTTCCTTCCACCCCACTATTGTCCTTGTCCTTTGCCACGTGGGATATCACTCCTAACTGTCTCTATTCAATCCAGGTCATCTTTCAGCTGACATCAGAGAGAACTTTCCAATATAGAAATGCTATTGTATTACTTCCCTAATTAAAATGATTCAGTCTTCCCGTGGCCTATAGGATACCATTCACACTCTCCAGCATAACCTCCAAGGTGGGTCCCTTGGTGGGGCTACCTGGCGCCCTTGTATGAACAAGAAAAAGCTGCCCCCTCTGGGCCTGAACAACCCAGCAAATGTGGGAGGAGGGCTTGGAGAATGGAGCATACTTCACTGGGAACAAGGCGCTCCTTCTGTCGGGAGGGCGCAGCCCTGAGCTAGGGGACACAGCTCGGCTAGCGGGGCTTGGGCTGGGCCTCATGAACTTGTCAGCTGACCTCTACACACATCCCCTAGGTGTAGCCATTGCTCCAGCACACTGAATTATTTGCAGCTCTCTCCTGCCTCTGTGGTGCTGCTCATACCTTCTAGGAATCACTCTTCCTCCAGCATCCATGATTAACTGCCACTTATCTTTGAACTCCCACTTTAAGCTTCACCTCCTCCAAGGAGGCTTCTCCCGTGGCCTGAGTTCTTTGCCATCACTCAGCACACCTCTAACAGCGGATATGTGTGTCTGTCGTGTCACTTGTCATACTGTTGTACTGATTAACGTCTACATTTGTCTCCCTTTCTCCTCTGAACAACTAGAGGGCAGAGCATCATACTCTATTCACCTTAATATTCCTGGCCTGGCTTGGGTAGACCCTCACTAAGTTAATTGTGGGCTATCGCCAAAAATGAAGCAAAATTCCAGATTCTAGGTCTAGACAGAACTATAGGGCTTCTATTTGTTATTAAAAAATTAAGATAATAGTACTATTTAGTGATGCAAAACCATTACAAAATCCTCCAGGAAATGACTGTCGTTTCTTATGGACGAGCAAAGGCATGAATAGGAAGAGGGCGTGTGCTTCCAGTGGGCAAGGAAAGCGGTCGTCTTTCAAGAAGTGCAGTGAGGACCCAAGGCAGGATTTAAGAGCTGGCCGGCCGTGGGGGGCAGCTGCGATGTGCACAGGGCACGTGAGCTAAGAGCAAACTTGAATTACGCTAAGAGCAGAAAGGGGCGCTTCTGCTGAAAACCTGTGTCTGCAATTGACTGGCTGTTTGACCTCTGGGCAAGTCATTAACCTCTGTGTCTTAGTTTCCACATCTGTAAAGTGGAGATAATAATGTTTTCCTACTTCAAAGAATTATAGATTAATCAACGTCTGAAAAATGTCTCTAACTTGGGCAATTCTATGTAAATATCCCGAGCAGCATGGAGAGAAGGCAGGTGGAAATACTAGAAAAATAAATCTGAGCTGCTTTTTAATTTATTCACAGCATTAAAAATGAAAAATAATGGCTAGTGTCCTCATCCCAGAAAATGCCATGAAGGAAATAGTAATAACAAGTGTATTTTGGACAAATGTCCTTTAAATAGGATTATATTTTTCCACGAGTCCAATGCAGAGGTGTCCACTGAGGTTTGTGAGCTCGGGGTTCAATGCAGAGGTGTACGCTGAGGTTTGTGAGCTCGGGGCATGTGGGGACCGAGGTCTCTTGCTGGAACCCCGGGGGACTCTAGCCGGCGCAGACTGCCGTCGCCTTCCCTGAAGTGGGTTAGTAACTATGGTTATGTGAACCCCTGTATTTCTTCCCCCTGTTGCCAAACTGCCTACGTTCCTCTACCGGGGGCAGGCGGGGGGGATTTGGGGGAGGCCAGGGGTTTCTGTAAGTCCAGCTCGGGGCTCTTGGCAGTTCCACCAGAGGATTTGGGATTGGACAGGAGGTTAAACTTCAGTATATGTGTGCTTTTGGGACCACTTAATACGATCCAAAAGTTGAAATTTTAAAAATGTACAGTCACCCCGTCCCTAGCTTTGGGTTATTGGCCAGCTTGAGGGCCTCGTCATGCCGAGCGGGCGATGGATGGAGAGGAGGATGGGGTGGTGAAGACAGGTCAAGTTGCCTCACAGGAGAAAAAGTGGCGCAGACCCCAGAGGATCTGTTCTGGCGCAGGATGGAGGCAAAGGCCAAGTGAGTTGCGGTCGCTGGCCGGACCGGCAAGCTGCGTCCCCTGCGGGGAGCTTGTGTGTGTGTGGAGGAGGAGGAAGAGGGCGATGTGGCCGCTTCTGAAGACAATATTGTGTTAGAGAAGAGAGCTGCCTTGCAGGGGATATCTAGACATTTTCCCAGGCCATGGACTAGGAGTTTTGTGTCTCTCTGCCCCTCACTCCAGTCTCTCCTTCTAATGAGTTTATATATTAAGATAGGCCTCAAGGCAGGGTGGTTGCAATAGTCCAGGTACATCCAACAAATTCAAAGATTTAAAAATGAGAGCAGCAGAGAGAGCAGACGGCATTCTGGGTGAAGTAGTACAGTGTGCTTGCAGCCTTGAGCTGCCTCCCTCGCTGGTTGCAGGGATGGTGGTGTTTTGGGGCTAATCAGGCTGGACCCTTCTCCCCTGTGCCAATGCAGCCCCCCCATGCCCATGGTGCCCACTGCTGAGCACCTGCCCCATCGTTTCCAGGAAATGTCATGATGCCAAGGAGGAGAGAAGTGATCTAAGCTCAGGCTACCTGTACCCAAGGGCGGTCCTCAAAAGTAAGATGTTATCAGTGGACTAGAATATCTTAGAGGTGGGGTCGATACCTCCTTTTGAGGAGTTTAAATGCCTATTGGTCATTTTAGCTTACATTGCTTTGCCTGCATAGCTTGCCAATTAGGAAACAGAGACCAATGAAAAAGCCTTCTTGCACAAAGAGTTCATGGTAAGTCCCACTGTATCACAGATTTAACCCGATTGCACTATCTTTTATCTTAAGAGGGTACTTTCTCTATGTTGCTTTGCTAGTCATTTAGTTTTCTTTTGAATTGTAAGATGAACATGTTACCCGAGGAGTAGCCCTATGACCTTAAGTGATGTTAAATCGCTCAGTAAAGGAGCTTGACTGAGAGTGATTTTGTACTGTTATTTGTTTGGAAATACTGACCTTCTGTTATGATCATAGGAGAGTGGTTTAGATCACTGGGCAGCTCTATTACTGATTTGTATATAGATCTGGATACAGGATTTATACCCTAAGTTCCATACCCACCTCCTCTCTGCAGAACAGGGCCCAAGCTTCATATATGTGTGTGTGCATTGTAAAAAAAAAAAATGGCACATTACTGTATTGCTATTCTTTCCTTGGCTTTCTGAGACTAACTCCTTTTTCTTTATCAGCACTGCCTGAAATGGAATACAACTTCCATCTCTTTTTATCTTCTAAATGAGATCTTTTCAAAGATGGCTTCTTTGGGGGAGCCCGGAATAATTAATTACTCCCCCCTCCATCTTTCCCAATGCATTTAATTTGAACTTTCTTAATGAAAACTCATCTCTCATAAACGCTGGGTTGGCCCATTTTGTGTGTGCCTGCTCTGTCCTGCTTTGAGTGATGTGTAAATAAGAGGCAATCTGGTGATGAGTTTTGCTAGTATGGTGCAGAAGGGTGGAGAGGGAGGAGGGTTTGATGAATACAGGCAACCAGAAGACGCACTTGATAATAACATGGCCATGATTGATGTTGCAGTTCCTGAGAAATTATCATTGTGATATAATTATTTGTTTATGAACTGTGCCCCAAGAGTCCTAAGTTTGTGATTATTCATGGCACAGATAAAACTCTAAAGTCAATAATTCATCAAGGGTATAATGGTTTTGTTAGGGGGAGGTGGGGGGGGTCATGTGGATATTACATCCTGTTTCTGACACTTCCGCTATAAATCTGAGAACTCCTTCAGAACAAGGAAGAGCCACCTCCTTATCCTCTGCTCCTTTTTCTTTCTTAAAGTAGTTTTTTTTTTTTTTTTTGAGACAGAGTCTCACTCTGCTGTCCGGGCTAGAGTGAGTGCCGTGGCATCTGCCTAGCTCACAGCAACCTCAAACTCCTGGGCTCAAGTGATCCTACTGCCTCAGCCTCCTGAGTAGCTGGGACTACAGGCTTGCGCCACCATGCCCGTCTAATTTTTTTTCTATATCTTTTTAGTTGGCCAATTCATTTCTTTCTATTTATAGTAGAGACGAGGTCTCACTCTTGCTCAGGCTGGTTTCGAACTCCTGACCTTGAGCAATCCGCCCACCTCGGCCTTCCAGAGTGTTAGGATTACAGGCGTGAGCCACCGCCTTAAAGTAGTTTTAATCGTTCATATATATTATTTTAAACTGGAACTAATTTTATTTTTCCAGAAAAATTCTTTCAACATAGGCACATGATCTGCATCATTGCTTTTGGTGTATCTCATGACTCCCAAATAGGAAGAGGTGAACAGAGGAGTGAGAACAGCTGTGGTTTGTGCCCAGAAAAGCACAAGACAATAGCTGGAAAATTAGGAATTGTGAGTTTTAATTCTAGGTAGGATGTAAACTCAGTGAATATGTTTGGGCTAGGCTCTTTGATTTTGATCCATAAAAGGGGACTAAGGGAGGCCTACTTATTTTCAGAAAATTGATGAGTTTTGTCTCATAATTCTTACTTGAATTTTAAGTAGATTTTACACATACATAACAAAGTCTTAGAACATCTCACCCCAGTTCTGTTCCCATAAAGTGGGCTGATATGGTAGGTAGTATCCCTTGTTCTTTCCATTCCTTTTTGTGGTTGGTTTTCCTGTGCCTCAGTTTACTTAGGGAGTAGCCCACTGGTAATGCTTGTTATGGACGCATTACGTGCTTGTACCCCAGGGTTCTGCAAATACCAGGGGGGAAGTTCTCTTCTCTCCAGCAGAGCTGTGGGAAGTGGTAGCAGAGGGTTATGGAAAGCACGGTGAAAATGAGAAGTGTGTTCTGGAGGTTTAGGCTCTTGTTCTCCTTCTATGCCTAGTGAAGTGCTCTCCTTAATTGCTTTTTACCCAAGCACATGACAGTAATATGTGAGGGCTACATACATAGAGGAAGGTGGGAGACCTGCCTTCACAGGAGTTTGTGAGAAGACCTAGGTATTGTGGTTGACTGGAGGCTTATGATGAGATAACAATTTGATCTGGCTGCTAAGAAGTGACTGCAATTGTCGGCAATTTTAATTAGGAGCTCAGAGTCTGAGGAAAAGAGATGGGATGGGACTTCTAATCCATGCAGGCACCAGCTCACGCCTGCAGCTATGGACTAGTCCAAGGTGCTCCATGGTGATAATAGAGGCTGTTATGGTTTGGATTATGTTCCTCCAGAAGTTGAAGTCCTAACCCCAAGTACCTCTGCATGTGACTTTGTTTCCATTTCCGCCTCATGGTAGGGTTATTATAGATGCAATTAGTTAAGATGAGGTCACAGTGGAGTAGGGCGGGTCCTTTATCCAATATGATTAGTATCCTTTTAAGAGGAGAGAGTGACACAGTGGGGGAGAACTCCGTGTGAAGACACAAAGACACTCTGGGAGAAGGTGGCCATGTGACGACGGAGGCAGAGATCAGAATGATGCATCTACACACTGAGGAATGTCAAAGATTGCTAGTAACTACCAGAAGCTAGGAGAGAAGCCTGGGACAGACTCTCTCAGAACCTCCCAGAAGAATCAACCACATTGATTTCAGACTTCTAGCCTCCAGAACCAAGAGAGACTACATTTCTGTTGTTTTAAGCTACCCAGTTTGTGGTAATAAGGCAGCCCTAGGAAATCAGTACAGGGGCCTTGACAGATTTCGGTGCCCTCAGGTAAGGGTGACTAGGATGCTGTAGGATTCTGCCACAATGTCATTGGGGGAACAATTGAAAGAACAAGTGACATTTAGCCTAGAGACTTATTGAAACTCTGATGTCCAATCTCACATCTTTGAAGGGCACATTTTGTCCCTTTAACTCCAGAGGCAAGATTTCAGCTTCTAAAAATTATAACTGTCCAACAGTGGCCTAGAAAGGCCCCCAGCACTAGAATTATTAAGGTTGTGTAATTTCCACATGGAAGGGTCACTCTCAGTTGCTAAGATTCTTTGGATGACTATCGTGTGTATATAGCTCAGTGCTCATCTGTGAGGATGCGCTAGTAAGTGGGACTTTTTTGTGGATCAAAGATGCATTTGCTTAGCTGTCTGTGGGATACGATGTCATGGTTTACTGAGTCGGTTACCAACCAACTGCTTATGTTCTTCCCTCTTTCTGTTTGCTTTACCTAATCCATTGCTACACACAGAGTAGATATATTGTGGACACACCCACTCACCCTCCAACGTTTATCAGTGGCCAACTCTGTGTCAGCCATATGGACCACCCAAGAAGAGAAGAATGAATGAACTTGCTGCTTTATCCATTTTGACGTCCTTTTCTCCACACAACCTCAAGCTGCCCTGTCAAATCACATGGACATTTCCAGTGGAATCTCTGCCTCTTGACAAGTTGCTTCATTTTTTCACGTCTTCATCCATTAGTATTCAGCAGCTCTTTACCAAGCCAGCACTATTCGTAAATCATTGCACTTGGCACTGTGGGAGGACATGAAGATGAATAAGCAATGATTTATGCCTGTGGAGAGTTTACCAGGTCAGCCCCCCTTCTTTATAATGGTTTCCTAGGAGACACAGGAGAGCAGAAGGCAGCTGAGGGTGTTCACTTACCTTAGTGTCCCAGAAGAGTTTCTTAAGCCTGCTAGTTGTCATCTGTCTTTGGGAATTATGCTCAAGAACGAGGTTTGTCTTTTTTTCCCCACTACATGGTATGAAGTATTGGCAAAGGCATTCTTCCTACTCTTTCAAATCTTTCACTGTTTCTCCTTTTTGAACCTGGTTAATAATCTTGGCTTAGACAGACTATCTTCTGGGCTTGAGATACATTCTCTCCTATCTTCACTGCTACGTGGGCCAAGTTGATTTCAAATTGCTTTAAACATTCTCAATGTTAAATAGACTTTGTCCAGGACTAGGGGAAGATGGGAAAGAATTAAAGTCCAGAAAGACTAAAACTAGTTTCTTTGTGCCCAGCTGAATGCATATCTTCCCTCTTGTCCTGCCTGCTGCTTTTAGTTAACATTTTTTCATAGTCTTCATTGCCAAATAAATCAGTATGAGCTGGGAGGAAAAAGGGAGGAGGTGCAGAGGGCTGGCACTGACCCCTGTGCTGTCCATTGCCTGCAAACTGGAGCCTTGACAAGTTGACCTCCTGCCAGTCTGGCAAGAGAGAGTTCATGCATTTCTAGGGAGCTCAGGGCTCTGGCTTGGCTGCCAGCACTGGGCTAGAGAAGTGGCGGGGCTTCCTGATTTATCAATGGGTTTGAGCCCAGAGCTCACTCCCTCTTTCTGGCCAAGAGATGTCCTTTATTTCATTAGTGGGTTATTTTAGCATTGATGGGTACACATAAAGGACTGGGAACTTGTTGATGCTAAGGGAGGCTTGAGCTTGGGTAAGAATCCAGAATTTCAGCCACTTCTGCAGAAGCTTCAAATACTGTGAGGCTTTCAATTCACCCATCACCAGCTTCCCTATTTCAATCCCCATTGCCACCACCTCTGGATCACAGGGCTGAAGGAATGTCCAGAAATATAGCGTTATAGCTGAGCAACAATGCCATCCACTCCCACACTCATCCAATTGTCCCTCTGCCTTGGTAGGACCCTGCCCCAAGCCCAGCTCTGAAAGCCACCACTAATAGGCAGTTCCATCAACACCTACCAGACAGAATGTCTTGGGTAAGCCGCCACTCACCACCATCCACTCTGAATAGAGTTTTCAGCCTCATCAATTTTTGACTTCTCAATCTTGCTATGCTATATCCTTCTGACTCTCAAGAGCAAAAGGGAAAGAAATTTTAGAAAAGTAGCTGGGCAAACCCAATTCTGTGTTCTCAATCACCCCCTCCCTATTCCCTATTTTTAAGTACTTATTTCAAGGACACACATAGGGCATAGTAGAGAAATCTAGGGCCCACAACCCTAACCACACTTCCATATCTGCCAGTGTGACACATCCCTCCATTCATAAAAACTATCCCCAATTGGCAAATGTCACTGAAGACTTAAACTAGGGAGATGATATTTATTATTCTTGGTAGCTGTTGGACAAAAGTGTTTCTTTTCTTTTTCAGTTCAGTTCGTTCATATCGCTTCATTTTTTTGGAGATCACAGGCTTAACAGTTGACCCACTTTATCCTTAACTCTGAGATAGCAGCTGACACTTTAATTTTTTAAAGAGTTACCAGCTGACCTGCCTTAAAATGTGACAGGCCACATGCTAACCTAAGCATAATACAGCACAACCATGACTTCCTCAGCTTGTCTGGAGAAAGAAAATACATATTTAGTATAAAGAGAAGATATAAGCAATGGAACAGTTGGTTATACATTACAGACTGTAATAAATGAAAATATTGAGTGCATTTTAAATGATTAATGTATGAAAACTGTCATCACTTACTGTGCATTAATCAAGAAAAAATGCACACTTCCCATAGTGGTTAATGTTGCAGGCCCATTGTTCAGCTTTGATAATGTGCATAATAATGCTCAGTATGACAATGAGTTGGGGTAGCTGAAAATTTAGGATGGTTGCAAGTTTGGTGTAGTATTTGGATTAGCATCTTAATCTGTGCCTTGTCAGCCTCATCAGTACATAAGCTATGTATTTTTTTTTCCAAAACCAGCAAAAATATGGATGCATTTTTTTTTTTACTTTTTTAAATAAAGAAAAATGACCAAGGTACCTGCTTAAACAAATACTACCAGCATTCATTAGTTAGGATGGTTACATGTAAAAGAAATGATGCCAGATAGTAACAAATCCAAGAGAAGTTTATTATGAAAATGGCACCTGCGGATGAAAAAATTAAGTTACATAAAGACAACCATGTATGTGACATGTATGAGAATCTACAAAAGTATAAAAAGAACCCTGTTGTAAATGAAGTATGTACATTTCTGATTTGCAGCATTATCAATGGTCAATGAAAAAAAATGTTTCAAAATAAGCCAGGCACTCAGGAAGTTAGGTCCGGTTAGCTTCACACAAAACAAATGTACCATAGCTGTCGCTTTGTAACGTTTTAATTGTTTTTTTATATATATATCGTAGAGTTGGTAACACTGCTAAGATTTTTACGAACAGAATATCCCTTTCCCCATTATTCAGCTACTTGGCACCAGTCTCCTCATAAAAGTTTTCATATATTTGTACAAGAAATAGTTAAAAACACAGACACAGTCTTCACAGGTAATGAAGTGTTTTTTTTTTCATTTTGTAATTTTAAACACTATGGATTTAGACAGCAGCTGTGATTATCTGTTAGTTTAAATCACCAGAAATCATTTTGACACAACACAGAAACATTTATAAAAGAAAAAAACAGCTGTCTAGCTGTTCTTTGTAGCTGATAGGCGCATTCCTTTGATTGTTCGATAGCTAGAGTAGAGCTTCCAAAATTAATCTTTAAAATTTCTCGATCAGCCTTCTTCACCTTCTAAACCTACTTAAAACCTTCAAGTAAACTCTCTATTAAAATTTGTGGCATTTACCTTCTTTTTGTTATTTCTCCACTGTGGTTTGGGCCCAACTCATGGAATCAAAGGTACTAGAGGAATCCACTCAACACAGTGATATTTGAAGGACAGCCGAGTTACTATATTAGCATTGCACGAATAAACAAATATATATGACAATTCTATATTCCATTACCCCCTCCCATTTTGTGTGTTAAAAACATTGGTTGACTTTTGAAATAATTTTCTATCTCACTGGTAATTGCTTTTATATATTGCTCCATCAGCCAACCTGAAAGGAAACCAAAGAAAAGCACCCACTGCTTATAGGTAGAGCACAAGGGACTCTGGGAATGTTAACAACTGAGGCTATATGGCATCAATTTATTTACTATATTATATCTGAGCATTATTCTTTAGTGCTTTGTGTTGCACTCCAGAAGAGAGAGTCATACCCAGAATTCCATTGTGGAAAAAATGGCTCCATTAACCTTGAGCTAGTTAAGAGTCTTTTTATCTCTGAGAATGAAAGAGATTTTTGGAGATGGGGGAAGGAATGAAAAGGAGTGGAAACGGGGGAAAAGGGACAGGGAAAAAATGACAGGAGAGGTAGGGAGAATATACACCAGCAAAGCAACAGCAGGAATTTTAAAAGGTAAAACGGAAGATTCACAGACAGTAGAAGCAGCATAGGGTGACATCACAGAGGAAGGCCACCACACAAAAACCACTAACCCCCAAGAATCACTGATTCACTAGGACTGCAGGAATGGGACTGTACCACTCCGGACTAGAGATAGAGCACAGAGAAGACAAAAGACAAAACAACTACATTAGCTTAGTATATACTGCATATCGAAACACACATTGAAACTGCAATGGGACTGACAGCCAGGGACACGTACACATTGTACACATTACAGTTCTCACATCTGTTATTAGATGCCTTAACAAACAGCTGCCAAAAATGAAGTGGAAGAAGAATTTATACTTGACAGTCATTTGGAGTGTTTGACACCACACTGATTTCTGGCAACAAAGACAAAATAGGATATTTTTTTCTTTTTCTTTTTCTTTCTTTTTTTTAATTTTTTTTTTTTACTTAATGTGCAGTTTTCAGTTGCAGTTATCTGTCTGAAGCTTATTAACCCATTCTTTAGTTTTAAAACTTATTGGTTTTCAACCCAGAAATAAGAACCAAAGGGAAATAAATTTCACCAAATCAAACCAGTCCCCCAAAATACAACCTTCCTTTTTTTAAAGCAAGAAATGAAAAAAACCCAAAAACATGTTAAATATTTTTCCTTCTTTTACTCCGAAGTGTTATTGAAGTTGCAAAATTAGCCTCAGTTAGACTGAGTAAGGAAAAAAGAGCTCAACAAAAGGCAGTATGTACCTAAACTGCTCCTCAAATCAGTTTGATTGAGTTTTCCAAAAGCCCCTTTAAAAAGGGCTTTACTGACCCATTAAATTTAATGTGAGGCTGTGTTTGTTAGTTGGGAGGTAAAAAATTTTAAGTCCTGCAGCAAACGTTAATGAGGGCTTTGTCTTAACTAACCAAGGAGACTGCAGCAACGGACTCCAGACCAGGACAGAACACATTTTTTTTTTCCCCAAAACCCAGCCCAGGAGCTGCATTTTGTATGAAGACATTACAGATTAATAAATGATAGCACCATGGTTTTAGAAATTAAGTTAATGTTTCAGTAATTAACATTTAGTCCAACTTGTTTTTAAACATTCTAGTCACAGGCCAGAAATTAAGTTTAAGAACCCAAATTATTTTTATGTGCAAGTAAGAAAATCTTAAAATCTTAACCATAAAAAGATAATTAAATTCTGCATAAAATTCTAAAATACTATTCCCCTATTTTTAAAGGAATTAGGAACAGAAACAAAAAAAACCACCCCATTTCATTTGACTTAGTCAAACAGGGCACATTGTTTATGCTTGTCTCTTTCTATCTTGATCATATCAAGATCTTTATGGAGAAAACCCAATGGTTGTCACTTGAGAAATCTCTTGACCACAAGACTGAGTATTCTATGGCAGAGGCATATACACATTAAAGACATCTTAATAAAGATGCAAAGGAAAGCAAAACAACCCAACACACATCTTAGAAGAAGACAAAATGGCAGGCAACTGGTCATCTGACCCTCTGAAGGTAAAAAATAAACATATCTTTACACGAAAGAATAAGTCAAGTTAAAGAAAGAGGGATGGAATGGGGACCGTCGCGCTGAGAGAGGCGCGGACCTGCTCGAATTCAAAGTGCTAGAATTAAAGGTCTAAACGAAAACGCCGACGATGCCTCCGAGCGGACCCCTGCCCCGCCGCGCCTCAGTCCTCCTTGCGCTCCAGAGTCTGTGCCGCGTGGATGCCGTTGCTGTAGACGGGGAAGGGCAGCGTGGAGAAGAGTCCCTCGGCCGTGGTGAACACGTTGCCGGCGGGCATCTGCGTCAGGCTGGCCGCGCTCACGGCGCCGCCGAACGGTCCCGACATGTTGAGCCGGTGCACGTGGTGGTAGAGCATCTCCATGGGCGTCTTGGGGTCGAGGCCGAAGCCGGGGCTGTTAACATCCACGAAGTTAACAGCGTGCGTGTTGGGCAGCAGGTTGCCCTGCATGGCCAGGGTCACCTCAGCGGGCGCGTAGCGGATGGTGCCCGTGGTGTAGACCCTCTGCGCGGCCGTGCTGGTGGCGGCCAGGGTCCCGGTCACCCTATGCACCAGCGGGAGCACGACGTTGCCCGCCTGCAACCTCTGCAGCGCCTCCAGGTCCCCAGTGTACAGCAAGGAGTTGGATGCGCTGGGGCCGCCGCCGCCTCCTCCTCCCCCGCTGCCACCCCCGGGGTGCTTGTCCCGCGGGGATGCCGAGAGCGGG
Source organism: Lepilemur ruficaudatus (assembly GCA_963574885.1). NCBI lineage: Eukaryota > Metazoa > Chordata > Mammalia > Primates > Lepilemuridae > Lepilemur > Lepilemur ruficaudatus. The sequence continues at coordinate 33,900 of CAUYRT010045047.1, read as the reverse complement.
GGCGACAGCGGGTCGGAGGTGACTGGGGCCAAGGCCGTGGTGGCCGAGGCGCTGAACTGAGTCTTGCGGGCAGCCGCGCCGTCGGCGCCGGGCGGGGTGAGGACCGAGTCCGGGATGGCCACGTGCAGCCCCCCGCCGCCCCCGCTGCCCTGCGGGGACGGGAAGTGCTCGGAGCTGGGGGGCTTGGTCATGCTGTAGGGAGACTCGTTCCTGGAGATCTCCCTGTTGGGCGGGTAGTTCCAGATGCTGCTGTCGTTGTCGAAGTTGATGGGTTCCGAGATCTCCGTCTTGATCTTGAGCACCGAGGCACTGTTGGGCGAGGACAGCAGCCGCGGGGGCTCCACCAGGCCGGCGTCCAGGCCGCCCGGGCTCGACGCGCTGGACAGGCGCCGGCGGCTGGCGGTGCCGCCCTTCTGCCGTTTCCGCCTCTTCTTGCGCTTCTGGTGCTTGCTGGAGGCCTGCGCGCCCGCCTCGCCCGCGCTGTCCGAGTCCTTGGCGCTGTCGGACGTGAGCGACTCGCAGTTCTGCAGCCGCAGGTCCGACTCGCTCTCCACGTAGCGCTCCACCTTGATCTGCATCGGGCCCAGCGCGCCGAAGCCGTCCTCGCCCGCCTTGGGGTTCTCAAAATCCGAGTGCTCGAAGCTGTCGTCGCTGTCGCGGCTGTCCGGGTTGCTGGAGCTGTGGCCGTCGTCGTTGCAGTTCATGTCGTTGTTGCACGTGTTGCCTGACTTCTTCCGGTCGGGCTCCGGGTCTTCGCTGTTCTCGGAATGATTCCCCTTCTCGTCAGACTTGGAGTTCTCGTTGTCCTCTGCGTAGGTCGCGGCCGGGGTGGCGGGGGTGGGGGCGGGGAGAGAAGAGAGAGAAGACACAAGTTAGCAGCGCAGAACCGGCCTCCCCTGTGCGGACGGGGCGGGGCAGGGGAGCAAAGCAGGTGTCCCATCCTGAGCGTCTCCACCACCTTTTGAGGACTTGCAGCCTGGGCTTTCCCTTTGTTGAGGGCCTACGTTAGCTGGACGGGTACTCAGTGCGGGCCGTGGACTAGCAGCACTGGCATCACCTGGACAACTGTCACGAATGCAGAATCTCAGGCCCCACCGAGCCCTGCTGAATCAGATTCTGCCTTTGGACAAGATCCCCAGGTGATTCTTAGGCACACGAAAGTTTGAGAAGTCCTGCAAAGTTACTCGGGGAGTCAGATCAAATGACCGGAAGGCGTTAGTGACACACACAATGATGGTATGCGAGGTGACTTTCTGAAGAGGTCTGTACCTTCCACTGGCGAATATTTGTTCATTATTGAGAACCACATTCCTCTTTCCATTTCTTGTTATTTTTCTCTAGAGCACTTACTATCATCTGATTTTCTATTATTTCTTAATTATTTTTATTTACTTTCGTTTCTTCCCCCCCACTAAACTATAAGCTCCATGCATGGGGAATTTTTGTCTATTTTGCTCACAACTATATACTATATAGAAAAGGGGCAGAGACTATTCTAGAACTTATGTGTTAATAAAACCTTAGTTAATGCAATTTAGGGGACAGGAAAACAAGACATGTGGCGAGTACTCTTTCCCTCCTCCTGCCTCCCTGAGGCTGGGTCTGCAGTAAAGGGATGCGTGTGTGTTCACGCTGCAGAGCAGGTGCCCTAATGACGGGGGAAACCAAGTCAGCTGCCACATTTTAGGGAAAAGCGATTTTCCCAGAAACACAATCACAGAGGATTTGGGATGAAGCCTGACTGGCAGCCTGGACTAGAGCCTTGTGCAAATCATGTAACTTCTGGCCTTTGTTTCCTTTTCTGTAGCAGAAGAGTTTGGGTTAGAAGAGATTTAGGATGTTTTTGCAGCTGTAAAATCCTATGAGTTCTGCGCTCCCTGGCCCTATGTGTGTCTGTGGAAGGGGTTGTGGATTGGAGGAAAAGTAAATTTTTTTTAGCAACTTTCCTGTGTCCCAAAGAACTACTCAGAAGTCTACTTCCCCAAATAACTGGAAATGGGAAAACATGAACTTGTCCTGCATGGATTCAGAAAATGAGTAACAATCCAGGATCCTGAAAGAGGCATTTACCCATAGCATTAAGCATCCCACTTTAGAGGCTCAGTCCCAGTCTCATATAGGTGAGAATGTGAATATTTGGGACTCAAAGCCACACAGACTGTCCTGGAGCCAGCCCTGGTAGGTGCTTCCAATAAAGAGGCCAGAACCTGGCTGTGGGTTAGAGCAGGGCTCCTTCCGTATGATCAGTGAGAGGCTGACATTAAGTGATTGCTAAGTCAGTCAACTTCTTTCTGTATATTTGTGTGTGTCCATATGTTTATATACCACAACACATATATAATGTATATATTTATAACAAATATGTTATCCACAAACCTATATGTATTGTGTGTGTATATGTACATATAGGATGTGGTGTACAAATTTATACATAATGTGTGTGTAGAGACAGGAGGAGAGAAACTCAGTCATCACTTGAAGTGACATGTCTATATATAAAATTTGGCAATTGCTTTGCCTCTGATAATAGCCTTTTGGCAGTTGCCCACCCCCGGGGTGTGACCGGCAAGCCGTGACTGCAGAAAATGGTGAAGAAGTAATACCTGTAATACCTGAGGTGTCTTTAGAGTCTGACTCCGAGTCGGATGTCTCTGAGGATTCGGAGGTTTTCTCTGGCATGTGGGGGAGCTGTGCGATGTCCATGGGTGTGTCCTTGTACTCGGGATTGCTGTGGGGAGGGAGGCATTGGTCAGGAGTGCAGACACCCGTTCTGCGTGGTTTGCTTTGGACCGTCTTCTCCCCCACTGCCTTGTCCCAAACTTCTGAAATTTTTAAAGTTTAGAAGACTAAACATGAAATCATTTCTCAGCTCTTCATGGGGCTTTTATGGAAGCTTGGAGTGCACATGCTAAGGTACAGGTGCACCCTGCTACCGTGATTGAATACCCAAATGCTCCATGAAAGCCACTGAAAAGCTTTTAAATCATCAACTACCACCAGGGGCCAGGGAGCTGTGCTGCCTGACATTCTCCCCAGCATAGCACCTGGGGAGGGGAGGCTGGCACGCACTCTTGACAGTTCACTCCCACACCGGCCCCCGGTGTGCCCTATCTTCTCTCGGGCATCTGTGACTGCATGGCCTCGGTACCCTTGTCTTGGTCCCTTGATGTAGCCTCTCAGCTGTTCAGATGGCTCCAAAGCTACTGGTGGGGGGCAGAGCCCTTGGCGCCTAAGGATCTGGCAGAAACACAGGTGCGACTTGGGATGCGTGGATTATGGCTACCAAACTGTCAACACACCCATTACAATCACATTTTCATCTGCTCATGTGGTGCACACCTGTGGCTTATTAGCTGGAAATCTGATTGCAGTGGGGAGAGTCCCAGTGTGAAAGAGGCCCTGACAGAATGGATCTAACCCCATTTGCACAAATGTGCTTAATTTTTGTTCTATTTTTAATTCGGAAAAAAGCCTTTTCTGGAAAAGACAGCATGGTCGGTCAGTTTGAGCTAGCTGCCTTCTGGAAATGCCATTCCAAGGGCAGCCTGATGTATAAACCAACCGTGTGGGTGGATCTGAAGGCACAAGGAAAGCCTCCTGCCTCAAAATGGGAGATGCCTCTTCTGTCCTTCCGTAATGGCTAGCCAAGCAGAGGCCTACAACTGATGATTACTGACTCATTTGCTAATCTCTAATGAAATTTCTATATTAAAGAGACACTATTTCAGTTACTCTAAAACTGCAAATGTTCCTGGGAGGGGTAATTCACCAAGATGGATTATCGGGCATTTACTCCTTAGTGTGAATTACCTTCAGCTGCAAAGCTTTCTGTACATAATCAGATGAGACTAATGGTGGGAAGGTGGACTTAGCACCGCTGCCTCTGAATGCTCTACGAGCCTATAATCCTATGAAGCACCGTGAGGGAATGGCAAGAAGACTGGAGGAGCAGTAATTTCAGAACAGGGACTGACAAGCCTGGATTGGGGCCCAGATGTGAGGGATTCCGGGGAGGAAGAAGTAGCATGAAAGCGTTGCTCAGGGAAGAACAAAAGACAATGTGGGAAAGAAAACCAAACTTCAGGTGTTGCTATTTTGCCAAGGCCACATCATTTTCTCATTAGATCTCTAGCCGGCTTGTTGGAGTTTCCTCTGCTACAGCCCATCTACATTCGTCTTCCCTGGCCCAGATGCCATGGGGATTCCCAGATTCCCTGTCCTCCAACTTATAATCTATAATCATTGACCTCAGCGTGGGTCTTTAGGTCAGCTGAAACAGGTCTCCCATGTCCGAGATTGAGGCTTTTGAGTCTGAATACTGGTCTTTGATACCCCAAGTGCTTCCTTCCTACCCATATGGAATTCGATGGGATAGAATCACCAAAGTTCATGGGATTATACCATTTATCCTAGGATAGATCAATGGTGTTGATCCATAATTGCACAGATTGACTTCTCCTTAGACTTCTTACTTACTGGGGACAGAGGAGGAAATCATAAGACTGATAAGGCTGTAAAAAAGATCCAGATAGGAAGAAATCTCACTTAATGGGAGAAAAACCCACAGAGACGACTTCAGTATTCTATGTTACATCAACATGGGATTCATACACTTCTCTAGCCTATGGTGTCCCTGCTACCATTGTTTTAATTCGTGATAGTAATGGGTCCCCTTGACACAACATCATCTCTGCCTAGCAAAAGAATGTCAGTGCCACACGACCTCTATTTTCTGTTTGTGTTTTTATAACCTCTGCATCAAACAGAGTCACTGTTCCACAAAACTTTATGTACAAGGATTCTTGATGTCAGAATCCATTTTGAGCATATCACAAATGGGATAGTTTGCATGAAAACCAGGCCTTGGAAAAAGCCACGTTAAATACATACACTTTTACCTTGAGAGAGAGTTAATGTAGAGCAGAAGAGGTCAAAAAAAGGAAACAGAAAGTAGATAAATGAAGACTCTTTTAAGTGGTGCACATTAAGGCCCTCTCCAGAGCAATAATCATTAGTGTCTGATTGATATGCTGTTGGTAGCAAGCACATTCATGCCTTCAAGTCATCACCAAAGTATGTGAACACACTCTGAAGGGCCGATGTGTTGATGAGCCATGGTTGTTAGCTTCTCAGGTCCATTTGGCTGTCTCAAAGAAAAATGGGATTCAGGTACTCCCTGTCTAAATTATCAGCCAAAGGGCACCAACTTCCATTCATAAGACCTACTGAAAGTTTTCCTGCTCAGACCACGTGTGGGCTCGGCTCGGTGGCTTTAGGCCAAGAAAAGCCAAAGACTGGAGTGCAGTGGCGGGAGACAGGCTAATCATTGTGAGAGCTTCATGACAGGACTGGTGGAGAACTGGAAAGCTTGCCCCCAGACTCTCACCACACAGTCTGTCGGTCTTGGTTACGTTTCTGCTACTTTGAATCCAACGGCAAAAAGTAGATTGGGAAGGAGAGAGATGGTATCTCATTAAAATTTAGGGAAGCAGTTGAGCTTGGGCTCATTTGTGAATATAAATTTGAGGACACATTTTAAGAGCAGAAACACTTGCCAGAGATTGCAGAACAGTAGGCAAAAGAAGACTGCCTTCTCAGTTTGTTTACCAAAACCACAATGCCTAGACAATCAAACCCTACGGAATGTGCTAAGGGTGCCGAAGGGAGGCAATACAAGAGGAATATAATGTACCCTGCTACTTGTCTTTCATTCCCCTTTGCTTAATTTTCATAAGGATGGGAGTGTGTGAGTGTACGTGTGGTGGGGATAGAGATGTGCTTTTGGGGTGCTTTAGCTATACGCCAAAGTCTGTATTCTTTTTCTGGCCTGAGCATTGGTGGGGAAACCAAAGCAACTTCTGCGGAGCTGCCCAAATGTTGACACACCAAGAATTACTGAAAATTTTGCAAATCTCCCCCGCAAGCCCCTGCCAACACAGTTTGATCTTCTCATATTTCTTTGAGTCTTGTGGAAATAGGAGCAGAATTTCCACGAGGTTCCACACTAGGTACTGTCAAGAGATAATACAACATGTCATCTATTAACCAGAGGGCTGCATATTTTATAACAGAGGCAGAAATAAAAAAGAATTAGAAAATATACCTAAGAAGATAATTCACCCAGATGATGTTCTTTTCATTTGCATTCTTGGCGTTAATAGCTATGGTGGCACTAGACTGTATCCAAATATATCCTCCATTCTTCTGCATCCAACGATAGTACTTTGTCACACACTGACCCTTATTCAGCACTGGTGGAAAAAAACAAAACAGAAGGCATTGTGTTAAGACTGAGATCAAAAGATTTTCATCTCTGCAAAACTTTACGCCTAGAAATGGGGGTCCTCCACCAAGCCAGGGGTGGCCCTCTGTATGCTTAATGTAGAATGCCATTAGTAGGACAAATGAAACTGACAATTCAGTGGGGTGGCAGCTCCAGAGCCAGGGTTATTGGCATTTTCAGCAAGACTTTATTCCGTTTTGGGCAGCCATGGTGTGAAAGGAAGAATAAAAGGACTGCAAATCTTTTTGGCTCACAGAACACCTAATGCGGTGTGGATATTGTCAATGGGCTTGACGTCAGATGGCAAATTTGTATGTGATTTATTCATAGCTCGAAGGGAGACTTCTTTGAGATTCTGGATATTTGAATATTTCCAAATATGCTTTACCCCTCTGTCTTTGATCATTTCTCCTCAGTGTGAGCAGTATCAACCAGCGCCCTTACACATCTGTTCCTTTTGATCTTGTCTAACAGAAATTTATAATCCTCGGATGAACTAAATTTACATTGGTCAGTCGGGGGAGATTCGGGGGAGACTTTGCTGAATGTTGGAACAAAATAAATTCCCCATTCGAGTCAGAGAGAAGCACTGGCCTAAGGGAGGCACAGAATTGACTTGGCTAGAGCCAAACAGAGTGACAGCTCCACACAGACTCTGAAATATGGCCCCAAATGAAGGAACAAGTAAAAACAATCAGTAATGTGAAACGGTGCCATTAAATACCCACTGAAAGAGAGCTTTAAAATGCAGATGTTAAAAATGATACTTTAACCAAAATCTTGCCAACTTGAAATTGATTTGACTTGTATCTGGGTACTCCTGAGCTAGTAAAAGGGGAAAGTGCAGTAAATCATCCCCTGAAATAAAGTGCTACGGATAGGAATGGTTTAAAAGGATGCCGGAAATGTGCAAAACCCGCTATTATTACTTGGACACGGATCGCGGCAACTCGGCGCCCCCCAACGGCTCACCGGCAGGATGGCCACTAGAGGGCAGTGTGCACTCGTCTACGGCGCCCACTTTTGGCATGTCCTTGTCTCCGTCTGCTAAAATGAAAAACCTCTAACTGCTGTAATAAATTTGGCTAAATTAGCTGCTAAATGGTTATCTCAAGTAATATGTATTTGCATTAATCATCTTGCTCTAAACCAGAACAAGCCAGAGTCCTAAAGACGTAGTAAATTCATATTGTCCATTTAATTACGGCTAATAAGTGCTTCATATACAATAGTTTCATGAAGTACATTTTGATTTTTTTTGGGGGGGGGCGGTGGATGGGTAAAGAGAAGTCACTTTGGAAAAGAGCCGCGTATCAGGCTGCTGAAGCTCATTGTCGTCATGTCCTGAGCCGCTTTTCCTGGCTCTGAAAGCGTTCAAAAATCATACCTCCACACGTTGTACCCATAAACATATAAACTTCGAAGCTTTTCTTTCATTGCCCCTTTTTTTCTCACAGTGCACTAACTGGAGGGTTGTAAAGTTTACTAATCATGTCTTAACTGTTTGCTTGAAAAAGCCTTTGATGAGTATTTCGAATGGTGGCAAGTTCCATTCTGAACCATTCAGCAGTTTAGCGTATTTTTAAGGCCCGGAACTGTCATCTTCTCCTGGTGGCGGGGCTCCACAGGTAGCATTGTACTCTCCTTTTGTAGGCAATTGTAAGTTCTGCCATTCTGCATGCATGGCTTCCCAGGCTACAAAACTGCGTGGTGAAGCTGAAAGCAGTAAAATACTAACTCGGCCATACAGCTCTTCTGTCAAAGCATTGTTGCATGCAACGAGATGTGCTTTTATTCAGATCCTCTCAACCTGGTTAACTATTAATGGAGGAACGATGGGTTATGTAATTCTGTTCACTATTTTCAGAGAAAACTTTGTAGCACTCCAATCAGTGGTTGGCGGGTATAATTCTATCTGCTTTGTATCTAGAATAAAGAATAATTCCAAATGGGCATTTTGAACAATGGTGAAGAGATTAAGAAATCCCTTTTTATAATCCCATGGAGAAAACACTGAGATAGAAAGCCAGCTCAGCCCAGCCTGGCTGGAGATTCTGGGCTGGAATTTGACCAAAGCAGGCAATATTAAAAAAAAAAAAAATTATTCCCTGTATACAAAGTATAGAAAGGGGCAAAAGGATAATGGCGTTATAAAATCAAAGTAGAATTTGCAGAATCAACATAAAGATGACCTCATCCTTTTCCTAATAATACTTTCTCGTATTTAAAAACAAACAAAATCCCAATTCTGAAATGGGCACCCAGCAAAACATCTGCTTCCCTGGTGGTCTCCAGGTGTGTGCTCAAAGGCTTCTTTGCTAACAGACAGATACGGTGTCACCTTTTTGAGTCAGGGCTGGATGACTGAGTCTGCTTAAATGGATCTGTGTTTCCTGAGGAGAGAAATACAGTCCTAATTTATTAGGGCCCATGAATACAATAACACAGCTCTCTTTATCACCCAGGCCAGGGGCCATCTAGCAAAGAGAGGAGACCTAAATGTAAAAGAGGCAGGACCAGGTGAGTGTTGATATGAGGGGTGACTGTAAAAGGACTGAAGAGGAAGGAAACCCTCAGGGACTCCTTGCAGAGTCAGGGAGCCACTGGGCTGCCTTTGTCTTAGCTGTGGTGAATACACAAAGCAGGCTCAGGAGCCCACCACGGTCAGCTGAAGAAGACAAGTTTGACCTAACCCCTAGTTTCTCCTGGGTCCAGTCTGACAGAATTCTTAATGGGTAAACATTCTAGCATGGTCTCAGATCATGCCTCTTGCCTGGGGATTAGTGTTTTTCTGAATGAAACCCCCAAGTGCCAGTGGGATTGTAGGTAACTAAAGATCAGGTGTGGAGTTAGCGCTCACTAAAACATGATGTGTTGACCAAAATGTTGCCCGAGTCGTTTTGGTTTTCAGGAGGTCCTGTGGAATTTTGCTTCTTTTATAATGAACAAGGAATAATTTTTGCTTGGGCTTCCAGAATATAAATTTATGACTTTGCGATGAAGCTTCTTTCTTGGAAAAAAAAAATCATACTGGCAAATCAGTTGGATCATTCCAGCTGCGCCAGAGGCAGGATCTGACAGCTTTTCCTGAGCTCATGTGGTCCTAATCAGCTCAAGAAGAAAAGCCACCTTGGTGCCAGGTTGAAAGAGATTTTTAGTGTGTAATAAATTAGAGAACTTGAAAAACACAAAAAACTTTGATACTTTGATTCTCTTTAATCCAGTGGCTGTTGTTTTTATTTGCAAGTTTTACGTTTCGATAGCAGAGAGAAAGTAGAGAATATTTGTGTCAGTTTGTTTCATAAGAAAACAAAACAAAAAAATCCCCTTTTGTGGGGAAAAACAAAAATAAGCGCAATGTTAGTTACTTGATATGGAATTCCTTCAAAAATAGTTAACTGTCCCTTGAAAAGAGATGAACACTCATCAAACCAATAGGCCCAGGAGTAATTTCATAACCATATACACACCCTATAAAAAGGAAGCAGAGAAAGAGGAAATATATAGGTAGATTATATTTCCCTATCACATCCATGTGATACAGTCTGAGTACTGTATGTGTATACTGGCATCTTTTCTTTGGTTTATCCCAAAGTTTACTTTCTGCCATCCAAAATTTTTGGATTCACCAGCTTGCATGTCTTTCACCAGATTCATGGATCACATCATAATGTCTCTAGAATTACATCTTTAGAATTGTACCATAGGAGTTAGCTTTTATTTAAGGATCTCAATACTTTTTACTGGCCTCTTCTTAGATTTTTACAGGGTAAACATGAAGATACGGGGAGGATAAATAAGTCTTCACTGGTTCACTTAGAATCGTGAATGGTCCCAGCCATTGATTGTGAAGGCCTCTGCTACCACGCTCCTTATTACTCAGAGTCATAAGCAATTGCTTTTGGCTATTACTGCTCTAAGGAAAACCAAGAAGCTGTTGTCAGCAGCACCCCACCCTCTAAGATATAAACTGTGCTCTTCAGAGGACAGAGGTGACCTCCCACTTGTGAGAACACCACCACAGAGACAAACAGAGGGATTTAAGCCCTCCTAGTTGAACTGTTCCAGCCCAATTCATCTGACAATTAGAAAACCTTTGGCTAGTGGAGTCAAAACACCACCCACCCCTAACTGTGAAGGGAGCTGCAAATACAGTGCCGTTAAAAAAAAAAATTGCAGAGTGCTTACATTGTAGACCACATGACCTTTTACACACACATTCTCCCCCCCAGCCCCAAGACTAGATGCTAAGTGTTACTGAATATATTTTTTTAAATGTCACCTGGTCTCTTGGTTTGAGCTTATTGGTTGGCACATAAGAAATGTACCGCTTACAGAGAATATAGTTACTCTCGCCCCAAATCTGGTGAACTTTTTGCTGAGGCACGCACCCATGGCCCTGCACGCAGATTCCAACAGAGAGATTTCAGTCTTCCTTGGGAAAACCCTGTCCACAGACACAGACCGATAACTGAAAGGACACAAAGGAAGCCAGTGTCTGTGGCAGGAACATAATTCTGTTAGTAAATCAAAACAAATCAGTACAAATTTGCCTTCAGAAATATGGAGGAAAAAAGAGAACATGGTCTCTTCCTGTTGGGCTGCTCTACAAAATCAAAGCCAAAGATTCTAAATAGTGAGTTAGTTGTGTCATAAAAAGAAGGAAGCAGTCTAATTCAGTTTGAAGAGGAGATGAACGCGTATCAAAAGCGGTCTTTTAGCAAAGTGTCTCACAAAAGGACGTTTTAGTAGCTTGCATATGCATTAAAAAGCTGCAATACTTGGTGTATTCAGGTAAGTATAGAATAAATAGGAAATGGTGAGATCATCAGAGATTCCCCACTTGACATTCACACAGCCGAACAAAGAGCTTCATTATCGTCACGGCGATACAAGGCTGCATCTGCAGCGCCATTCATCGCCTCCTTGAGGTACCTTCGTCAGCGGCCGCGGAGAACAGCGAGCGGGTGCCTTCTGCCAGAAACTCACAAATTATTTCTGAATTCACTAAAGTGGAGTGTGTGTCTGTATGTGTAAGTAACGGGGTGTGCTAGAATCACACTTTGTACTTAATACCACAGTTGGGTGCTTAGCTGTAGCCACTGGTTCTCTTTCTACATTCACAAAACTGGCAGAGGAAACATGAAAAAGAATACTGACTCTTTAATCTCCGCTTCTCCACCTAAGGCCCAAGGCAGGCTGACAGGGAACTTCATTCTGGAAACAGGACTTTTTTAAAAAAAATTCTGGATTACTTTTTCCTTGGCTTTTGAAAATCCGTAGGCTATCAGGGAATAAACCTGACATAGACTTAAAACAAGAACAAGTTTCTTTATCTAAAAAGTTATAGTCCTTGATGTTTACAGGAAGGTCATTTTCAAAACCCACAGGAAAAACAGCATTATAGCCAGAAACTGCATTAAGTGCTTTATTTACTCACAAAAGAGACAGTTTTTCACTTAGAACTGCTTATAGGATCAACTGAGGCTTTGATGCTGTGCAGACTTTCCTATAGATTTTGTAATTAGTGAGCTAGATGTCTTAAATAGCAGGCATTCACAAATTGGCTTTTAGTTTTTTTGTAAATCTACGTGCTGAGCAATATTTGGTGAAGTTGAATGATATTCGAGTTACGAGCTTAAGGACAGAAGACCTGTGGATGTTCTGTGAATGACTATGTATCATCTATGGATTTCTCCCCTAATACACTAATGACAGGCCCTGCTCGAATTGCTATCTGTGTGATTTACAATCTCAGGAGAGATTTTTTCCTATACCACTGCCAATTGATAGATTTTTATTAACTCTTAATATTGAATCATGCAGAAAACTTTTCATTGATTTAGAACATGTTAATTTGTTAACTTTCAAAAATAAATTCCCCTTCTCTTTGTGATAATGTACTGAATTGGAAACTAAGGCTTTTAAACTCTGATGGTATCACGTCCTAGGACAGGAAGAATCAAAGTAATCGTTGGCATGACGAACATCTGAGATCTCAGATTTTTTCAAGCTGTTTTCCGCTCAACCAGGGAATTTCAGTGGCACTCATTCCTGCCCTTCTCAACCTAAACTGGTTAAGGGCAGAGTAATTTTTAGCACTCACACTTTCTCTTATTTTGTGGGGCAGAGGGAGGGAGGATTTGCTATCTAAAGGAGAAGCAGTGAACTCTTTAGCATGGAATTAGGGAAGATTTATGGCTAGGAACAGAGGGATTTATTCAGTCATTTGACAGATCATTTTCGAGTGCCTACTCTGTGCCAGGCAAGACGGGATATCACAGTGTGCAAAATCTGTCATGGGCCTGTCCTCCTACATTAGTCTCCATTAGTCATGACATCTGCATTCCCCCCGCCAGGGCCTGGGTTAGCTTTGCAATGTGATAAAACACTGGACGATGAAACTTAAGGGGAAGTGTCAACTGTGGGAGGTGGCTGAAAAAGTTGTTTTCCCTCTGGAAATTGGGATTTACCTCTACTTGCCTTTGAATGGGACAGAGAAGCATATCAGTCATTTTCACTAATAAACTTCTACCAGTGATAACTGTATGGATAGTGCTATATAGGTTTATGAAAGCAGAAGGAATCTGACTTGGGCTGGGTGAATTCTTTGCCTCCCTTTAGCAATGAAGAGTACTAAGGTATTGAAGCAGTTAATCTGATTAGGGTGTAGGTAGAATGGAAAAAAGGCAGAAGGGATGAAGTGGACCTTAGATTTGTTTTTTGACTCTGGTAGACCCTGTGTCTCTGGATGCAGTCATTTTAAGTCCAGTACAGATCTTTAAAAAGAAATGTATAAGTGGTAAGGCATAGGTATACAAAACCTAGTGCTTTGTAAAATCAGGAATATTTAAAAGAGCCCAGACATATTCTGTTTGTCCAATTGTTACGCAGAGTTTTAGAGATCCAAGTGCTTTGTTGTGAAGACATTACAGATTCTCCCATGTAGTCATTGTTTCTGGATAGCAGAACTCTAATTTCGGGTTTTATGTTTGATGGCCTTCTTCCAAGTCCTAGGGGGATAAACCTTGATTGTTTAAACCAGAGATAGTAACTCCATCCCCTCGCCAGTGCGTGGCCTAGGCTTAGGCATCTGATGAAACACTGGACTAAGAGACACAAGGGGGCTTCTCTCTCCTGGGGGTGTTTCTGGAAATGCTTTCTTTACTCTCAGAAATGAACACAAAACAGCAACTGACTCTTCCTAATTTGGACACTGCCTTATGAAGAATTGATGATTGGTAGTGGTATCTTGATAGTCTGATCAAGTGTTTTGATCTTGAAGAGAAAGTTAAGATAATTATAGAGAAGTTTAAGTCATTTTTACTTGAGTTTTCTCTTACTTATAACAGATGCCCTCTAGCTGATATGTCCCACCAAAAATTCTAGGGAGTCCGAGAGGATGTGGGAGTTCATAAAGAGATTCAAATAACCTGCTCTTTATCAACCCTACATTCATGGAAAAACTACTGTATGTTAGACACATATGAGAATTAAATCATATGCCACTTATTTGAGTTAAAAAAAAAACAGTTTGAGTCAAGTTTTTTGAGATTTTCAGGGTGTCATTAAATGTTTTAAGGAAAGCATTTAAAAAAAATAGTTTACACAAGTTTAAGAGCAAGATGCCATTATAAGAAGTATTGAGATTGATTTTATTTAGGTTAACTAATTTAGGTTAAAATGGATGGTTTAGAAGTATGGCTTTTTTTTTCTTCTGATCATGCCTTATAAGAACAATGGGTTATTTTTTGTCAAATATAAGGGTTTTTAAATCTATAATGAAAGCAGCTACTAATTGAAATAGTAATAGGGAAAAGTCCAAGAATCCATGTGAGGATTATACTAGAATGTATCAGTCAAATCAGAGTTCTGGCTTACTCTTTAGGGAGAGAGAAAAGCTCATGTGTTTGGATTCCATGTCTCTCCCATGCTCTTCTAAGCTTGCAATGCCCACGGCTCTCCTGCCATCTTGGCTTCTTGCCGTTCTCTTTCAAAGTCCAGGGAAAATCTGCCTCCTCTGGGCCTACTTCTCCATCCTCCTCTCAGTTACTCCCACCTCTGAGGTTCCTGTATTTCGTTTATACATCTTACCAGTCCTCATACTGTGCCAACTATTCAGAATTGGCTGTTTCATGCTGCCTTCTCTACTGGTGTGTAAGCTCGTCCAAGGTGGAGACCATATCTTAGTTATTTTGAAACTTCATAGCGATTCTGCAAAGCTTTGTATATAGTAGGTACTCACACATGTTAGGTGAACTTGAAGAGGGAATATATTACTGCTCATAGTCACACATGCAATCAAGGACAACAACAGGAAAATATTAACCTGAGGAAAAAAACCAAAGATCTCCTTTTGCCTACTGGGTTGGATATTACTTCTGTTTATACTGAGTTATCTTTCTCCATTGTTATTTAAAACTTCTTTGTAAAGAAGTCAACTTCTTTATCAAGTAATCAGTTCATTTGAACATTGAGATGTTCTCAGAGCCAATTCTTTACTCACATTTTACTATTCTTAGAATTCATCCAATTTGAGGGGAAAAGGAAATATAAAAAACAGTTTGTTTTTACTGTTCACTCCATGAGAAAGAGTGCCTTCTAAATACTAGTATGGTCAGTACTGCTCAAGCTTTAACAAGAGTCCACTGCAGATCTTGTTGATGGTAGATTCTGATTTGGGAAGCTTGGGAGCTTCCAGAAGTTCTGCATTTCTGTAGCTCCCAGGGATGCTGATGCCACTGCTCCAGAGACGTCACTGTGCAGAAGTGGACCGGGGACTCTGGCTGCAGTGAGACCCTCTTGCTTGTCTCTTTGCTCTGTGCTTGCCTGACCATGGGCTCGAAAAGCCAAAATCAGCACTTGTCTTTCCCCTGCCTCCCAAAAAGAGACACAATATTAATAATACTAATTCACTGCTGCATAAAAACCTGACTTTATCTTGTCCCCATGTGACAGTCTCTTTAGTGAATGGACAGGCACACCATGTACGCTGACTTGGCTTCTGAAGAAAGGCAGACGTGTGGTGGTTATTCCATGCATTTCTTTTCTTTCGAATTTTCATATTCATGTGGAAGAAGTGGAAAAACTCATTTGCTTTGGGAAAAAGTCCAGCCAATGACCAGGTTGCAGCTCAATCCCTGAAGGACCCAGCCCTGAAGAAAGGCTGAGATCCAGAAAACAGAAAAAGGTCCCCTGAGCTTGCTCTCTGCACTTGGCCCGCCCATCAAACTTTAAACCTTCCCTTCTTCCTTCACTTGCAGCTTCCTTTACTGTGTGCAATGGCTGCATACCCAAATCAACAATTAAATTCCCCCTTTGTTTGTGTGGCAGATGACAAATGCATGGAGGACATCTTGTGTTGCCTAGGCAGGCAGGGCACTTACTTTGATTGATGCTCGGTTGTGGAAAAAAATGAGCTGGGAAGGAATTACAATGGAGGCCTGCAGACTGGAAGGGGATATACTAATTAGTCCTGCATTAAGCAGTCTGCTTGCATTGGCGATGAGACGCCTTCAGGAGCGAAGTGTAGGGGTTATTGATGCAAAGCAGTGCGGAATGCATTATGCCAGGTAGCTGTATATTAGTTTTGTTAGGAAATATAGAAGTTTGTAATTGAGAAATCAACACTTAGGCAACTGTATTTTTTTTTTTAACATTCCCCAACTATATTGGGTAAGTCACGATTTTTAACTCCACATGATCTCACAGATAATCTGGAAGTCTCTCTTGCTGAAATAACTCTTTCAGAGCTTCCTCAGATTGGGTAAGGTGCTAGGAAGGAAAATACTGCCACCACACCTATACTCTCTGGCTCCTTTTCTCTGAAATCCCACAGCTCCAGAGCCTTGAACCTTGCTGCTGGAGCACAACATCAAAAAGAGAAAAGAAGTTTTCCCCCAGGCCACTTTGTAAGGTTTTAGAGAGTTGTTGCTGGTTTTAGAATCCCTGTGTAATTTCACTAACCTACTGTGTTAGTATCGATAATGTGATTCTTAGTGATTCTTTATGCTAAAATCCTGTGAACTATCAGGCATCTTGTGTTAACCTAGTCAGGGAGGAGATGGTCCCACGTTCTTGGTTCAATTTATCAGAGTTGTCAAATCCTGGTGCAGCTAAGATTCCCTTTTACTTTTCTTATTCTAGAAACAAGTTCATTTATGGATTTACAGATGCCTAGGCTAGGAAAAAAGATACAAGTGATAACGATAGTATTTTTGGTTATCAGAGACTAGTAAGTCTTTTTTAAAGCTTTATCCATGAACTGGAGCATAAGACAGATACAAAAATACCAGAAATATTATCAGATGACGAAAACCTATCTTTCATGGACAGAACCAGGAATTGTGCCAATAGCTCTAAGAAGAAAACCTAAATACTTAATGCGGTTTATTTTTTAACCATCCCTTTGTTTTAGAATTCTATCTTATTCGTGAACCGGTTCTTTGTCACCATGACCTTCCCCTGCCAAGAAGGCACAGTTGAGGCATCCTTCAGTAATAGCCTAGGGCTTTGGACAAGCAAGATGCTGCGCTGGCTTTTTGCCTTTTCCTCCAGTGTTTACACAACCAAGACTTATTACATGTTCTGTCATTGTGTTACTGGGCTGGCTTTGGTTTCAGAATTAGGTAAACATCAGACATTCCATCACACAATTTTAGACTCAATCTTACTTTATAATGATGTTAATGTTTATTGTACAAAGCGAGATGCATTTGTATATTTTAGCATTTTATTTCAGTCACAGAATGCAAAACCTGACATTGGAATCAGTTTGATTTTTTTTTGTGTGTGTGTGATTGAAGATATTAAGCACTACAAGAATGTTGAAATTTCAATCTGATTAGGATCAAACTTCTTCAGGATCAAAACACTCTTTTTCCTCCCCCTACAGTTTTACTAATTGTGTGCTACTTGACATTGTGGAGTTATTCCACAGCATGATAGCTAAATATGTGAAGTGTATTTTACTATGCAGAATTATCAGCTCATTCTATTTGTTTTTCATGTGTTTAAGGTTATTAAAAGAACTCAAAATTAGAAGTCATGTGTATGAGTTAAAAGAGTGAACTCAATCATTGTTAGTAGGCTAAATCATAAAGCAATAGCCAGTATGTCAATATCAAGTAATGAAAAAAATCACAGAATTTGAAAGCATACCTTCTCTGTTTATTAGTTGGCAAGAGACCAGAAAAATTAGGAGGAGGATAGCACAATAGTGAATAGTGCAGTAGTTTATTTTCAGCACTCTCAAATTATTCTGGGTGCTGAAAATGAGATAAAAGTAGATCGGAAAGAATGGCATCAGATGTATTTGTTGGAGACCTTTGCTTTATGGGGAGAAATGAACTGCCCTTGCTCACTGTTCCTGAGGAATTGTGTTTCTTCAAGCTGTAAATCAAATCCCAGAGAGATAGCATGATGTTTTCCACATAATAACTGAGGGTGACAAAGTTCTTTTTTGTCAGCCTCAGATTTCTGAATTTAGACCTTAGTTAAGATTCCAAAATGAGAAGGCACCACCCTCTCCCCACATACGTGGTCTATGAAAGTGTCCTAAAAACAATATATTCATTTTAAAAGTCTGCATCTCTGGCCTACATTGTTCCAAAAATATATCTATGTCTTCCTCCAAAGATCCTGATTTTTCTCCATTTTCTCCGAGTTCCCAGCAACAAAGAACCTGATGTTTCTTTTCAGGAAACAGCATCATTTTTCCCCCCAATTAATTGAAGAGCCATCTGCTTCTGTGATACACGACACCCATTCATTCTCAGCAACAAGTGTGTCCCCTAAATCCCTGGTGAGCAATATCGAGGCACGGGCTCAGCGTTGGGAGTAGAATCTGCTGGAGAAGCAGCCTCCCAGGCAGGCTCTTCCAGAGACAGGGTATATTCACAATTCGACATTGAACTTGGTTCCATGTCAGTGTCGCCAGTGCAGGGTTAAAAACACAATACGAGATGCTCACACTTTGAAACTCTGGCTAGCTCACTGTCTCCATTATGCTTTTGAAGATCCGAGTTTGAAATGAGGAAACAATTGCAAAGGGCAGGAAAGACCTGAAATAGCTCCCCTCGACCATGTCAAGTAACAGGAGAGGAGTAAATACAAAGGCCACCTGGCTGTTTTCTATTTAAAAGCTTCAACTTTAAGCTGCACCGTCTCATTTGTGGCACCTTGCATTGTAGAGCTATGTATAGCTTGATGACGGAGACACATTTTGAGAAACGTGTCATTAGGCAATTTCGTCATTGTGTGAACATTACAGAGTGTACTTACACAAACCCAGGTGGTATAGCCTACCACACGCCTCAGCTATGTGCTATACGCTATAGCTTATTGCTCTAGGCTACAAAGCCGTTCAGCGTGTTACTGTACTGAATACTGTAGGTGAATGTAACACAATGCTAAGTGTTTGTGTGTCAAAACATACCTAAACATAGAAAAGGTACAGTAAAAATATATTATAATCTTTTGAGATCACCAAAAGATTATATATGTATACATAACATATGTATATGTGGTCCATCACTAACCAAAATGTTGTTATGCAGTGCATGGCTGTATTTAAAATCAGAGGTCAGTGCTGGGTTTAGAACCTTCTAGGGATATAGCTGGTAAGGCCCTCATCCTTCAGGAATCTACCTACCAAATGGTCATAAAAAGAACCTCTGGGAAGAGGACACCCCCTTCCTGAGTGGTCCACCAGTGCTCTTGTGTGACCCCTTCCACGCACAGTGCAAACAGCCAGGGAGTCAGACGAGGCCACTGCACGATGATGCTAGTGTGCCGGCTGTGCTCGGACCCAGCCAGAACACTGCCAGCCCTGCTCTGCTTGCGTGCCGTGGAAGGTCTTTTGTAGTTCAGTGTGGGTCAGGAGCTGAGATCACTTTCTCTATCCCAGGAGGTGGGGGTTGGAGGTACCTGCCCCTTTAAATAACCCTCTTTTCAGAAATACAGTGAAAAGACATTGCCTTTGAGAGCTGCTATGTCCACACGATGTGCTCCGGGCTTCCCCCTCAGCCCCGTTTTGTGGCTAGTCAAGTAAGCATTTTTATGCAGCTTTGGCCTATTTGAACTTATGTTCTTCCATGTACATTTTGAAACTGAGACCACAAATTTCAGAGTGGAAGTTGCTTTCTAGAAAATGAAAGGGTCAAGGAAGCACTTAAGACAAAGGTTTCCCCCACCACTTTGTGGGAGAGAGAGCAGCACAAAAGACCGTGAAATTCTGGGTGAGTGCCTGAAGATCCAGCAATTTCTCTAGGCCTGGGGTCCAGCTTTCCATCTAATTCCAACACAAGCTGATATGATTTATGTCTCACTTTTTCCCACCACACACCGACACTCATCTCAAACGTACACGGGAGAAATGAGGGAAGAATCAGCACTGAAACTAAACACGCTTTGGACAGAGGTGACGTCGGCCCCATTTTGCGCCCCCGCACCCCCAGGAGGTACTTACGGTCTAAGTGACTGTGCCTGATACCCTCGACGTCTTCGGCGTGGATGAAGTGGTAGCATCTCTTTCCTACAATGTCTACGGGGGTCAGATCCATATAATCACTAATCCTACAAAGAGAAGAACACAGGCTAGAATTCAGAAAGGATGAAAATAGAGAAACTGTCAAATAACTTAGAAACAGATCTACTGACACATTTTCATTATACCGCAGGACCCGTGAGAACATGGCACTTTGAGGGAAAACCCTTTATAGATAAGATTATTTCTTTAACGTGTAGCAGTCTTTTTCTGAAGTAAGAAATGGGCTAGATCGAGCAACTGTGTTTAAATAATTAGATAGGTTTTTCTCTTCCTCTGGCATTAGAATGCACATTTAGACAACATAATTCCATGAAATTATTGAGAATCAGTAACAATGCAAGATCCTCATTACAGGCCAAGATAATTCAAGGTTACATAATAAAATAAAAACATGTTATGTTTATACCAAATGATTAGAGACACCTTTCATTTAAACAGATTGGTCTTCTATTGGGTATTTCCATGAAAAAGGGCTTCAACTGCTTCTTGGCACAAAGTCCAAATTGGCATTTCAAGGGATATAATTTAAATGCTGAGACATACAGATGCCTGGGGGTATTATCTTTTTTAGTCTTAGTCATTTGGGAGCTCAGCTTTCACTCCTGGCCCTTTTAACTGGTACTTTGTGGTGGATTCCACACAGAAACTTTTAAACTGTTTCAGCAGCTCTTCCAGGCTTGTGCTCGACGGTACGTGTGCGTAAGCCTCTGTCATTGATTGTACAGACGTCAATGTCCTCAGGCGGAGCACGGAAGAATAGAACCAAATTGGAAAACATGTTGGGGAATCTGCCTGGTTTACACAAGCATGTCACGGTGCTGACTACCCTCTATAACCAGGCACGGTTTCCTCGTGGTCAGTCCAAAATAGATCATACATCTTGCTTAAGGTATCCTCTTTACTGTCCCTGTGTTTTTTATAATTTATGATATACAGGCTATTCAAATATGAAGTGAATCTTTAGAAATGACACATTTTAAGAAACATTTTAAGAGCTCACTCTTGGGGAGTCAAGGCTCACCTCCAAAGCATGGAACTGAGAAGGAACAACAAAACATAATATGAAAGATAATTAAAATATACTACCCAGTGAGTGAATTTCTCAATGTCTAGCAATTTAAGAAATATTTTTGGCCAAACTAGAATTCTTGGTAAGATAAGATGAATTGGGGAAATAAAACGGAGGGTTTTCTAGGATTCCATGGTTTTCTGGAACAAAACAGATTAGTTGGTGTTTTCCTAATACCGTTAGCTGTTTTCCAAGTACAGTTTATTCCTCCTTTCTGCAAATGAGGAAACAAGGATGTCATTCAAAGACCCTCATTGGTGTTTCTGAAATTCACTGGCTCCTCTGGAAGCACTAGGTATGGGCTTTGCCGGAGGCCGTCCTGGGGACTGCAGAGAAGAATGGTTGGCAGAGTGGAGGAGCAAGCTTCAGTTTCTAGTTAAAGCTTCCCTAATTAAATAATAAACCCCTGGAAGGAGCCACTCCATTCTTTAGGGAAGGCATTTCTTTAGTTTATTCATTATTTGAATTAAATCCTTCAAAACAACTGAAGCCCTTCTCATGTACCGAGCCTATTCCTGGGGTGATCCTGTCCAGTCTTGTGTTCAAGGGTCTCTTAATATGTATGTAGAAAGCACCAGACCAGTTGGGTGATTTATTGGTTGGTGAGGCGATTAATGAGCAGAATGAAGTAAGCATAGTGCCTGGTTCTTGGTATGCTTTTTCCTCAGGTCAAATATGCAATTGCCTTTAATACTGGTCTTTTTCATAATTATTAATACTATTATCTTCAGGTGGGAAATGTGTCGTATTGGCTAATAGCGGGTTGTGGGAATTTTTTTTTTTTTTTAATGGGAACAAAAACACTAAAAGCAGGTCACAGAAAATGATCCCAATTACTAGAGTGGCACCATGCAGCACTCAGGTCCATGGAGCTTGTCAAAAGAATTAATGAGTTGATCACAGGAATGAAAATGAAGCGATGTTTTGGGATAGGACAATCACTGGAAGTTGGTAAATAGGATGAGGCCCTGTTCTTTGCAGCGAGTGAAGGCGGTAAATCCAAGTCAAGGGAGCTGCCGTATGTTTTCAAAGCACCAAGGCCACAGTCCTCCCCTGACTGTGCGTCAGCCTCCCTCGGTTGGATCTACCCCAGCACTCTGCGTTTCTAATCAGAGAATAAACTGTTTCGTGGGCTGTGTGGCTGTTCTTTCATGGGTGCGTGTGTATGAAAAATCCCTCTCAGAGGTCATTCTCACTGATAGCTTGCCATTTAGTCTGACTTCTGAAGAAAAATGAGAGACTCCAGAGAGAGCTCACGGGATGCAGCTAAGTGCCTAGGCTTTTGAATCTGGTAGACGTGGGTTTGAATGTCGGTTGAGGACAAGTCATTCAACT
This sequence comes from Lepilemur ruficaudatus, assembly GCA_963574885.1. NCBI lineage: Eukaryota > Metazoa > Chordata > Mammalia > Primates > Lepilemuridae > Lepilemur > Lepilemur ruficaudatus. Next base: position 11,664 of record CAUYRT010045047.1, on the reverse strand, counting down.
TTCCTCTCAGCTGAAGCTGCCCGAGGGAGACAGTGGCAGCACCTACCCCACGGAACGTGGCGCCGATGGTGAGCTTTGCAGCGGGCCCGTGTGTGGTGAGTGTTCCCTAAACGCCAGCCATCTTTAGTGCTGCCTGCCAGCTCCAGCCGATCATTCTGGCTACCTTGTCCTTCCGGATGTTCTGCAGCCCTTCCAGAAGGCCTTAGACATATAGTCACGAGGACAAAAATTTTAATAAGTGCCAAAAAACTTAAGAAAATTTAGAGTTGCTTATCAAGTGATAGTGACAGTTCAGGCTATCTTCTACCCTACTGAATACTCGAAGCTCAGGTGGGTTTCTTTCCTCTGAATCAGATACTGGTTGGAAATGGCAGACAGCTTGTAACTTGACCTCAACATCTTCAGCACTCTGCAGCGGACTGAAGGCAGGAGCTGCTGTCTTCCTCTCAGCTGAGCTCTGCGGAGGTCGGTTACCCAGGCACTTGACCAGTCTGCTCCTCCAGTTCTCTTCCCAGGGCACTCAGGGCTCAGGGAACATATAGGGCCTTCAAGCCTGACGACGACTGTGCCGCAAAAGTATCCTGCCCAACTGACTCAGGAATTCTCCCTGTGGTCCCAGGGATGGGATGGTCTGGCCACAGTGTCCTTCCCATGGCGGACGTGTGGGCAGCTCCTCTCCACTGCTCCATCATTCCCTCTTCAAATCAGCCTCATGATGGGCTGGCGACTCTAGGTGAAAGGTCTGAAGGGGCACTGTCCCATTTCCTTGTCCCTTGCTTTGTGCTTAATGGAAAAAGTGAACTCTTAAACCACAGGCTAAAAAGTCCTTTTATAAAAGCTCCATCTTGAGGAAGAACTGCCAGCTCATTTATATGATGAGTCATCTTTTTCTTAATTTACAAAAGTGAAATCCTCAGGATGACAAAGTTTTATTTAATAGCTTTGCAAATTTCTTTCTCCTCCTTCTTCCTCTAGGGGCCTCAGATTCTCATTTGTTCTTTTCATGCTTAATGTCTACGTGAACACTGACCATCACGAGGCTGCACTCTCGAATTAGTCGGAAGTGGGTCCCACTGAGGCATCAGGTGATACATTTTCCTGCATTATTTTGCCAATAACCTCCCAGCCCTGCTCTCTCAGGTTCTCAGCCAAAATGAGCCTCCTTTGTAGCTTATGGATGTCTGAGTATCCCCATTCATTTAATTGTTGTCCTTAATGTAAATCAGGGCAGCAATGTAAATTTTAAATACAGAGCATGCTTGGTGTCAGTCCAAGCAGCCGTTAAAAACAAGATCAGGATTTCTGATGAGCTTTCAGACAGCTGAAAACACAAACCCTCACCAGAGTGCTACGTTCAACAGGGCAAATGAAATCAAAAACAAAGTACCTATTTTCACAGTAAATGATATTGAGGTCCATATTTACTCGAGTGACGAACATATGGCAGTCAATTCTGACTTCATTGATCGTCGGGGGAGGCAAGGCGTGAGCCACAACCACGAGACCCATGATTTGGCTGGGGACAGTCCTCCCGTGGGACAGCGACACTCTCAGGCGTAGCCGGCCTGTTATGTGAATCACCTGTAAAAGAACATTCAGTTCAGGACACCAGTCACATTTACATTCCAGATATAACAGTATTTCTTTGGAGAAATGCAAAATTACATCCGGAACAACCACCATTCGCTTGTGTCTTCTGTAATCATGATGGCCGTCCTCAGTGTCCTCATGGCGAGAGACGAAATGAAATAATATTATGCTCTGAGCATTTCTCAAGGCAGCGTTATTAGGGTGCTGTTGCTATTATTTTTTTAAGGACTTATTTTTTTCACATTTAGGGGAACTTCCTAACCAGATAAAATGACCAAAAAAGTGAGCCCAGAGCTGCAAAAGGAAGTATTTTCATTATTAGTTCTTGTTAATGGAAGATGTCTGTCTCTCTCCAAGTCTGTACTTGAGTGGGATTACATGGCCATCTCCTTTCAGAAGTGTGGCTCACAGTGACCCTTCATGTGCGGGTTGATATTGCAAATGGTTAAAGACTCCAATGAATAAAAGACTCAGTGGTAATGCCATGAATGGGTTCTTTCGAGGATAGATATTTCATGTCAGGTGGCACTGAGTTACCAGGAGTACAGTGATTGATTACGGTGCCCTATGGGGTGGATGGTCAGAGAACTTTGGCCCATGATTTGTTCCTGGAGCTCATACTAAAGTAGGATCAGGAAGACTTGCACCATTTTGGTGGCAGCGCAGAGGTCCTTGCCCAGAAATAGGAGAGAGACTATGTGAAAAATATGAAGGATTTGTGTAGCTATGCTTTGGAATGACAAGGTTAGGGGTGCGTGTAGCAGGGCCGGTGGGGGTGGGGTGTGGGGAGCTTGGAGGCTATGTGTGTGTGTGTGTACTTATTCTAGCTGTGTTCTGAGGACCCTGCTACAGTGTGGGGAATCTTCCAAAACCAGGTCATAGAGGTAATTGCTGTGATTCACTGTACCATGGAGCTCAGTTTAGTAGTTAAGTGGAGTTTCCACATTTGCTTTGCCTCTCCAAATGCATCATTGAGTGCCAAACTATCTTTTGAGATTCTACTTTTCCTCCTTTGCCATAAGAAACCGAAGTGGGAAGTAGGTCTCTCGCCTCCCAGGAACAATATGATCTAGTGTCTGCTCTCCTTCCCAGGGGCTCCAATGGCAATTCCTTTTCCATTTTATTGTGTTTCTTTTAAGTTATTCAGTTTTCCAATAGCAAGCCACACTACTGTCAGTCAGGATGCAGGATCAAAGCTTACAGGGCTGCCCTTCGGAGTCCTAGCTGTTCTAAATAATACCTCTTCCCTGTCACCCTTCACATCTGCGCCCAGAGCTGCGGCTCTGGAAACACCAATGAGGAGGATTATTTAGGTTATTTCAGTAGCAGCTTTTCGACCACCCACATTTGAAGTTCACTAAATTCATACTTAATGCACCTTTGCTTTAAGCTTTGGTCAGATGAGCTACTTTATGAATATTTGAAAATGTTCCTAGAGGCAAGGATGCTAAAACACCATCACAGACACACATTTTTGCAAGACCTCATTAACTAATAAAGAAATAGCTAAAAGAAACGGGATTAACTTCACAGGAGGGGTGTTAACAGTCTCTGGTCCTCCTCCCAGCTAGGCTTACATAGATGCTCATTTATCATTATCTGTCTTGTTTTATCAGGAACACTCAGCTTCTTGGAAAAACACAGATCTATAAATGCTCAGGAAAACACACATCCAGAAATGATATGCTAAATAAATCCCCACTTGGTATTCTATTCCAAAGCAATTTAAAGGCGTCTGGACTGGAAAACATTTTGGGAAGGCAGACAGGCTAAGGGCGGGAAGGGGAGGGGCTGGTGTGTCAGATTTACCCTGCCCCTGCCTCTGATCTCCAGCTCTGCCTGTGGCCATCATCATGGTATTGGGGGGGGGGTCAAACCTGAGCCCAGTAAGGGTCTAGACTTGCTTTCTGATTCTGTCACCCTGTGTGAGTCACTCAGCCTCTCTGCGTCTCAATTTCCTTTTCTGTGAAATGGGGATAATAGTGACTATTCTGCCATTATGTCATGAAAATCAAAGGAGGTAACAGATTTATAAAATAGACTTTATAAACTGTAAAGAATTCTACAAATTATAATGTCTCTGCTTGCCTTTACAAATATCAACCAATAAGGATAAGGACCAAATATTAACTTGGTATTGACCAAAAGCCTAATAAATGACTTATAATTTTGAAGGATCATAACATTTCACATTAGGAAGAAAATTTGGGAAGTCTGTATTAGCCCCCTTTCCCTTTCATTTTTTAGGTGAGGAAAGAGCCCCAGAAAGTTCATTCCCTCTCCAACGTCACCTAGTTTGGAAATGGCAAACAGGGCCTGGGAGCCATGTTTCCAGGTCTTGAGTACCATTTCAACCTTGTTATGCCTGTATGCAAAAATTATGTGTGTATTCACATTGAATGCATTAGAAGTGTATGCCCAATACCAATTTATTGCCTTAAGTAAACTGTACATGAACCTTTAAAAAAATTTCATTCATAACCAGAAGCTAAGGTTATTTTAAAAGTTTTTGAGGAATAGCACAAACTAAAAAGAAGAAAAAAACCCTAAGAGAATTACCAATGCAGTAACTAAACAGTTGTCAAGAAATGTCAAAGAACAATCAGAGGGTGTGTCTGTCTGTCTGTACGTATGCCTCAGTTTGAGGGAGGGTGGAATTGAAGAGAAGAAAGGGATACCTGTTAGATCCTACAATTAATTTTTAGGTTTAAACTAACATATTTTTCCAAATTTATTTCATAATGCAAACAAGCTTTTTTCCCCCGTTTGACAGGTTATGTTCAAAGTTTAGAAACATGTCTTGACGGCATGTATTCAAACACATGGATAGCTGAATTTTTCAGTTTGTAGTTGTTTTCAAGCCCAAGATGCAGAGGAAAGAGTATTGTCGGGAGGAACTGGGTTCAAATCTTCATTCTGACACTTACTAGCCATGCAACTATGATGCTCAGATAACTGAAATGATTTGCTTAGTTTGCAGGCCTGTATATCAGAGATTAAAAACCTAGTACAAAGAGAATAAGTACTCTGCAAAGGTGTTCTTTGTTGTCTTAATAGCATCAACAAAAAGCATTTTCTTGGTTCCTTAGTTTCTAAGACATAATTATGTTCAAGGGCTCTTCCTAGGTGCCAGGAAGCAGACCAAGGTAAATCAAATGTAAACCTGTCCTTAAAGAGTTCACAGACCCTAAGGGGAGGGAAGACACCTATCATTACTTGTTCTATGGTCAGGAGAGGGAGATGATGCACTGTTTGATCAAGAAAGTGGTTCTCACTCCTGGTTATGTGACAGAGTCACCTGTGAAGCTTTGTTACCATGTGGATTCCCAGATTCTATCCCCCAGAGATTCTAATATGGTAGGATTGGGCTAGAGCCCAGCATCTGTTTGTGTTTTAAAGCTTCAGAGGTGATACTAGCTACTCAAGACTATCTGGCAAATGGGTTTGAAGTTATACCAGTGGTTCTTAACCTTGGCTATACACTGGAATCACCCAGGGAGTCTTTAGATGTCCCCCTCTCCAGGCTGTGCCTGAGAGCAGTTAAACCTGGATCTCAGGTGGTGGGGCACTGGCAGCAATGTTCATATATATTTTAAAGGTTTTCCAGGTCTCATAGGGATGCTCAGAGGATTAAGTGAAAATGTATACAAAGTGCCTAGGTATATGCTCAACAAATACTGTTTTTATTAATAAACAAGTATGTTCCACAAGAAGGGCTGGAATAAGATCTTTAGGAATTCAGCATAGGAAGAAAATACTTTCAGAATATGGTATTAAGTTGTTGACATAAGATATGATCATAAAATGGTGAAAAGGATTTCCAGATAGAAGAGCTAGAACAAAGGATTATAAAAGGGAACTATTTGGAATGCCCAGGGCTCCAGGAGCATTTCAACTGGGGCAGCAGGAGAAGAGACAGAGATGGGATCAAGGTGGTAGGTACAATTAATAGAAATTGGCAGTGAGACCTGAGGAGTAGAGATAGCACCATGATATTTGAGCCTGTTGAGCCTGTCGCATAGGATGATGACAATAGGCTAAATGGTAAATGGGAATGCAGGAGCTGCTGACCAGTGTGGGGAGAGAGATGATTTCCCTGTGACAGTTTGCACTTGAGCAGCCCGGGAAGATCCTGGAGAAAAGCGTCCAGAGGATAGTAGAAAATTGGAATTGGGCACTTAAGCCATGATAGTTAAAGTTTTGGAAGGTTTTTTTTCCCCCCTGTGGAGGTGTTAGCTAAAACCAAGAAATTATAGGATTACCAAGGGAGAAACATAGATAAGAGTACCAAAGGCATTTTTCCCCCTTGGAATACCTGAAGCCTAAGGCAATTTATGTTTTTGGTTTTCTCTAAATTGAGGTTCTCTTCCCCTGTAACAGTTACTTTTGTTAAAAAATGAAAATTTCTGAAAGCTCTTAAGCACCTTTTTCCCCATCCACAATTCCGTTCTAACATAATTGCCAGGCTTGCCACACCACCACCTGTCCCAGTGGCAGCATTCCAAAGAATAGGTGTGGCTTCCTTGTACAGTTAAGTAGGTGAATGGGAAATGCTCTTGGATACAAATGCATAAGCCTATAGCTTATGCATATAAGCTATACCATTTAGTCTATTGCCATCATCCCATGAGAAAGACTCACACATGCTGGGGCTATATTCTAACACTATGTCAAGAGCCATGAAACTGTAAAAATAACATAGTTGCTTTAGAATGAAAGGAATATTGTGGAGTGCAAATAACATTGTATTGGGAAACAGAACATCTGAGATATCAGTCCTGATCCTGGTGATTCTGCCAAGTCATCCAGCTTGGCCAGGGTAGTTCCTCAGAAATAAAATAAAACGGTGGCAAAGAATCAGGTAATGACACCTAGGGCTCTTGCTAGAGAACTCCACAACCAAGTTCTTAGCTGAGTGGCCTTTCTTGTGCTATAGCATTACCCCACCTCCCTGCTTGCGACCTCACGGTGGGGTAGGAGTTTCAGAATACAGCTGCAAATTGGTAAACGCAGTTTACTTTAAGAATTAATTAACAGGGACCTTATGGGTCGTATCTGAGCTGGAAAATGCTTTGCTTTTGACCAATGCCAGCTCAAAACGGCCTCTGTGTTCTAAAGGTTCATCTTACTCTGGTCTTAAATCTAATCTATAGACAGCTCTTCAAAAGAGCTTTCTGAACTAAAAGATTCTTTGCCCTCAAGCTCAATTTTATATAAGAGCTCTATCCTCATGCTTTCTTTCACTGTTTCTAGTTTTATCATAAAGAGCTGTACAAGAATGCTAAAGCCGATATTTTTCTAAACTCCTTACACAGCACTGCCCGAATGTGAGCAACATTGCAGCAGAATGCACAAGATTTGAGTTGAAATCCCATCATCTTTGATAAAATGTCCAGATTAGCATTACTTGATCGTCCCATAGTGAAGAAATCATTGTTTGACTTTTATTTTTCTTCTCTGCTACAAGGAGCGGGGGTGTGCGATGCTGTGAGTACATGTCCATAGAGTTTAGGAGTGTGGGAGTGTTAACAAGCCACACTGCTCGGACAAATGTATATTTCTCTTCCTGCCATATGCTCCTTTCAGTTGTCTGTGACTGAGACATACTCAGATGTGCTCCCCTAATATCTTCTCATTATAAACAAACCCATCGCAAAGACCTTGATAAAACCTCCCCTCTGTCAATACTTCAGGAAAGTCCGTGACGGAGAAATACATCTGGAGGCTATTCTCCTTTCTTTTAGGGATAAATCTCAGTGCTAGTAATCTGAAACGTTTTCTTTATCAAAAGGAAGTGCCAAGTATTATGTGCATTATTTTCCACATACAATATACAGTCTAGAATAGGGCTAGGCAACCAGGGGAAAAAAAAAAGGCTGCGGGCATGAAAAAAACTGCAGATTCCCTGGGTTTAGAGCATCTTCAGAGATTTTTCACTTGTCCTTTAAGGGAATCCAAATTTACGTTAAAAATTAAGCTTCCTTCTGGCACTCTGGTCCCCCCTTTTTTTTCCTCTGTGGAAGTCTGGTTTAGCATACAGTCAGTCACATCACTACCTCAGGTGGGAGAGTTAGCTAATTATTTTTAAGTGATGGGGGCTGTGAGGTGGCTGCAAACCTGCTGAAAGATAAGGGCTTAGCCGGGTCTTCTGAACCTAAACATCTAGCCTACAGCATAACAACTTAATCTAAGCCAGCATGAGAATATCCACCTTGTGTAAATTACTTCATATAAATTTATAGGGGGTGGGTTTTCCAGGATGTAGACCATATTCAAAGGTTGGAGAATCTGCCCTAATGGATCTTCTGTGTGACTCTTGCCACCTAGATCTTTGCATAAGGCCTGAAAATACAAATAAGCCTTAGCTGAAGCCAGGTGCTTGTCCACAGACGCCAGCACCACGGAGAAGAGGCTCCTAATGGAAGGAGGAGCCTTTAGTCCTCGGCGAGGCAGGAGAACAGTATAATGACATTTTCTTTCCCTTTCCAGGATCTCAGATTTTAGTTGTAAAAACTGACTGTAGCACTAAAACTGTAGACTTTGTCATAAGTCACAATGGGACTTTAGCAATTGGAGATAAGAAAAAAAATAGGGAAAAGCTGACCTTTCAACTGAACTAGAACAGTTTACAAAGAGTGTTCTAGTGCAGATTGCTGCAAGTGTGTTCTCTTGGCAAGAACATCATAAGCCACTAGAGGAACTTGAATATGCTCAAGGACAAACTGACACCAGGAACTCAAATGTGGGAACAAACGGGAAAAACAAGAGAGCATTTTAATTTAATAGAAACCTACATACAAAGTTGAGATTGAGGGGAGTTAGGATTTGGGGGAAATAAGCTACTGGCAAGGAGTGGGTGACAATGCGACCCCTTCCAGGGCCAAGGAGGATGGAACCGGAGAGGTGGTCCTGGAATGCAGTTGTCAGCTAGGCATGGAGGTGGCTCTCAGCTCAGGAAGCGAGTGGGTGGCGGCAGTCTTTCTGGGTGTTTGTCTCAAAGAATTTTCCTAAGATTCGTGGTCTTAAAAATTGGACAGGGGAGTAAGGGAGTAGGATTCAGCACTTAAGAATAGAAGCCCAGCAAGCATTAGAGAGGGTGTCAGGGTTTCAGGTTGGTTCAATTTAAGGGCAGCTCTGGTGATGGAGAAGAGAGGAGGTGGCACTGGATAGCAGGGAGAGTCTTGGCCAAAGTTCAGAAAGAAGAAGCCTGGCAGAAACCAGTCCTATCGAATAAAAGGGCAACAGTGACATAGAAAGTGTTAATTCTCAGGGACTCCACGATCTTTCATTCGTTTTGAATGGAAACGAAGTGAGCAGGAAGAGTGATGTAATTGGAGCACACTGTCTGATGCTCGTTCTGATTCCTGCAAAGACTCGGGGAGGTTGGTTCAGGAAGTGGACAGATCTGCTTATACATGAAGACATTCCAGATTGTGGAAGGCGGAGGAAAAGGAAAGAAGTCAGGGGCTAATTTCTTTGTTCTCACTGAGATATACCTGGTAGGTCCTGAAGGAAAACGGTCCCAGGCACGAGCACATATGTGAACACAGGCATTCCTTCCCATTCTGGTAGAGAAGTCAACTCACCTTTGTTCAGTAAACAAATAACTGAAATGACTCAATGGGCCTGGAGCATGAGGGAAAAAATATTTTGTTCTTTAAGCGGAAAGCCTAAAACCCCTAATGCTGATAACAGAGATTTCTTTTAAACAAAAAACCCTCGAGGAGTAGTGGTTCTTACATTGACTGTGCAAAAGAATCACCTGGACAGCTTCTTAATGGGGATTCCCAGATCCCACCCCCACAACTTCAGATGCTCAAAATCTAGAGGGGGCCTGGGAATGTGCATACCAGCGAGTATTCCAGGTGCTTCGGTGACAGTGGTTGGCAGGCCACCCTGGCTATCCAGCTACAGCGTCCTTCCTATCTGGAGAGCTAAATGAGTCTAGAGATCTTAATAAAGATGACCCAGGTGCACATCACAGACTGCCTCTTCAATGAGCAAAGAAAGATGAACATACATTTATGATTAAATCCGTACGGAAAAAAAAACCCTCTGTAGAACATAACCCGTTGCCTTTCGGTTCTTTGCAAATGGAAGATTGGCGCATGATAGTCGGGAACCCTTGGCTGATGTGGAATCGGGGCATGTTTCCTGTGCATGCTCCTGTATTTGTGAAAAGGTCTTCGTTCTCTCGGTGGCCACGCCGCCGTGGGCCGTGCTGTTGCGCTGTGAGCCTCTTGGGGGAGGTTGAGCTCTGCCATTCCCCTCCCCCTTGCACAGCCTGCCCCTGGCTTAGCTCCTGATTAATTCAGGGAATCCTGAGAGGTTAACCCTTAATTTGATGGCTCCAGTGGGGAGCTGAGAGATTGCTGGTAATTTATCACCCTTGTTTTTTTTTTTAAGGCAAAAACATTTTCTAAGGCAACAAATAAAAAATTATTTTTAAAACCCACATTTAAAATACATTAGCCACAGCATTCTCTTCTTACACAAGTGTATCCTCCAAACATAACAATTACTACCCATCCATCTCTTTTTAACAAACTTCAAATACATAACATAAAAAATATAGCTACAATTACAGCTTTGGCATCTCAAAATGTACTTGGACCCCATATTTGCTTCCTGTTCCCTTTGGAGAAAATAAGTCTTTCTTCTACCAGAGATAAGATTATTTTTATTGGGATAGTTTAACTAAGCTGGAGAAATCACCTTAATGAGATTATGTAAATGTATGCCAAGGATATAAACCACATTTTCTCAGACAGTGGAACACTTCAAATATCATTTAATAAAACAGGACCATGGGTAGAAACACCTCGATAAATTGTTAAGGGGCAAAGCAAGAAGGCTGAACTATACACATCTGATCAAATTTCCTTTGATTCAGTTACTTTATTAAAGTCTCCTAGAGAAGGACAGAGGACCATTGTCCCACTGTGGGGGGCAGCATTTTTATTCCTCTATCACTCGATGTGGAGCAGGGGTATCACCCCTCATGGCCCCCTGAAGCCCCTCATGGCTTAGTGCCACTGTCTTGAGGGTAGAGAAGGTAGTTCTTCTCAGTATTACAGACTGCAATTGTATTTCACAACAACATTAGGAAAAAAAAAAGAAAAAGACGACTCAGAACTAGTCTTCTTGGCAAGGAATGCCAGGCAAGGAATAAAAACTGGCTCCCTACTCCCCCCAACCCTCTCTCCCACCCCAAGAAGTACTATGCTATATTGACATCCTTTGTTTAGAAACCATGAGCTCTTATTAGGAAAGATATAATATAAATCAAATATTTTCATTTCCTCTTCTTGCTTAACACCTTTGTTGCATGTGTTTTACTGAAATTTCTTGAGTTTCACAACCAGTCTTTTTCTAAATTAGTCTCTTTTGCCTCTTGCGTTTGCTAGCAGAATTTGTATACAGACACTCCAACTGCAACAAATGCAACCAGTGTTCAAAGACAGCAGTGTGCATAGACTGAGCGTGCCTCTGCAAGCAGGCAGGAGTCCTGGAGCACATGCTACTGTTGAGAGAAATGTTAAGGCAGCCCCAAGGAAGGGCAGCTTTCCCCTGCCCCTTCATTCAATCTCAAGGGCTGCAGGAGAATATACGATTGCATTTTGTTAATGAAGGAAAACGTTTAGAGGAAAAACTTTTGGATATGGAAGCCAGCTACCCTGTCTCACTCAGTTTCAGATGATGTGTTATAGAATTAAAAACAACTGTCCATGTAGATGGGTAGTCCAGTCCTGGGGAAGGGCAACACTGCTGTCTCCTGAGCTGAATTAGTTTTTAAAGCAGCCATCCTCTTAAAGGGGAGAAAGCACAAATAATAATAATTGTGTTTCTGATAATTAAAATTATTTAAAACAAAAAGGTGGGGCCGGGCGCGGTGGCTCACGCCTGTAATCCTAGCACTCTGGGAGGCCGAGGCGGGAGGATCGCTCAAGGTCAAGAGTTCGAAACCAGCCTGAGCAAGAGTGAGACCCTGTCTCTACTAAAAATAGAAAGAAATTAATTGGCCAACTAAAAATATATAGAAAAAATTAGCCGGGTATGATGGCACATGCCTGT